>VUQH01074504.1:0-15731 GCA_015106775.1 Etroplus canarensis
GAGGTCAGAGGGAGGAAGGATGGTGAATCAGGAGTCTTTGTGGATCTTGAGAAAGCATATGATAGGGTGCCAAGAGAGGAACTGTGGAATTGTATGAGGAAGTCAGGAGTGACAGAAGTATGTGAAGATGGTGCAGGACATGTATGAGGACAGTGAGACAGTGGTGAGGTGTGCAGTAGGAGTGACAGATTTGTTCAAGGTGGGGGTGGAATTACACCAGGGATCAATCAGCTCTGAGCCCCTTCTTGTTTGTGGTGGTGATGGACAGACTGACAGATGAGGTCAGGCAGGAGTCTCCGTGGACTATGATGTTCGCAGATGACACTGTCATCTGCAATGAGAGCAGTGGGCAGGTGGAAGAGAGCCTGGAGGGAGAATACAAAGCAGAATACATGTGTGTGAATGAGAGGGAGGCAGGAAGAATGGTGAAGATTCAAGGAGCAGAGGTAGTGAAGGTGGATGAGTTTAAATACCTGGGATCAACCATCCAAAGCAATGGAAAGAGCACAAGAGAAATGAAGAAGAGAATACAGTGTCAGGGGTGCTCATTTATGCACAGCTCTCCTGAGATCCAGCCACAGCATTTCAATCAGGTTGAGGTCTGGACTTTGACTGGGCCATGGCAACACCTTGATTTTTCTCCCCAACCATTCTGTGGTAGATTTACTGGTGTTCTTGGGATTGTTGTCTTATGGCATGACCAAATTTATGCTAAGTTTTAGCTTTCAGACAGACTGACATTTGGAGTTTATGATCAACTCAGTGATTGCAAGGGTCCCATCTGGGGCCCGTATAATCAATTCAAATTATCACCCAGTTGGTATGAGGTGTTTGTGCTGATGCGCTGTGTTTGGTTTTCACCAGACCTGGTGCTGTGGCCAAACATCTCTACATTGGTGTTGTCTGCCAAAGGGAAATTGTTCCGGAAGTGTTTTGATTTGTTTAGATGTTATTTTGCAAACCTATGCCATGCCTCCATTTTCTTTTCAGAGTGAAGAGGCTTTCTCCTGATAACCCTTCTGTGATGACAAATTTTGAAACCCTGTCCTTACTGTTTAAATGCAACATTATTGTTTGATGCTTAATTTAAATTCCATCATATCATTCGGTGTCTTCGTTTGCATATCTGTGATCAGGCCTCTGTGTGAGAATTGTTTTTTTCTCCTGTTTGTCACTCTGACTGGCATCAAGAGAAATTATTTTCTTCACAACTGTCTTGTGTTCATATCTGTTTCTATAAATATTTTGTGCTCACAATACGCCTGGGCCATTATGATGTACTGAATTTGTTGTATGATTATTTTGCAAAGAATATTAAAGTAAAAAGAGATTACGTCTTGTCTGAGTGTTCAGTTTATTTCAGATCTCACAAAATTTCCACAACAAATTCTTGGTGTCATAAGTGGAAGGCCTTGCCTGGGGGTTCTGGGGTCTGAGGGGGACAGTGAGTGATTATTGTGGAAAGACCCAGACTGTCTCCACTGGGATCTCTAAGTTAGAACCACATCATCCTGAACAGTAAGAAATCTGAAATAAATTGTTTTAAGTTAGTTTAATTTGGGAAAACTTTGGCTGCTTCTTTGTTGGGTGGTGCACTGTGCTCACAGCCAATCCAAAGATGGCAGGATATTCATGTTTTGCTTTTTTATTTGTTGTGTGAACACCCTGCTGCAAAATCATGTCAATGAAAAGTAATAAATAAATAAATAATAATAATGTGCAACAATATTGCATTATTGTTATTTCCTGATATTCTCTTCTATTGTTGTATTATAATACTGTTTAGGGCTCATTGGCACATCAGACGTGAGCTCTGTTCATGACAGCATTTTACAGGACTTATATTATCTCAAACATGACTTGAACAGGATGATTGGTGCATCGACTTAACAGATTACAAATCTATTCCTCACTCATCCATAAGTTGAGTTTGCACAAATAAAAAGAGGGTTTGCACGAATTCAGAAATTTAAATGTGAGAGGAAATTTTTGTGGGTTCTTTCACAGGTGCATGTAGAGGCAGCCTGACTTGCCAGTCTCTGCGTGGAATGCTGCTACTTTAATTGCCTGATGATTTGACAGACTGCCCCATGTGGTTATTAGACTAAAATAATGTTGTGCACATTTTCCCCATATTTATTGCGCTATGAATTGACTTCAGTGGGAAAATTCTGGCCATCACAATTGAGTCTTTGCCCAGGTTTCATTCACTAACTGAAAGGTCCACCCTAAAACAAGAGTTTTGGCTTGAAATCAGTAGTTATTTATTCTGAATTATTCTTGGACATTGAGTATCTAACTGATTAGGTTGCTTTTAAAAGCAACATTGTAAAGAGTGTCTAAATGGGAGTGTATTGAATCTATTTGAAAGCAGAAAATTCCTTTACTTCATGTTACTAAAAGCAATTACTTAAGAATTATTATTTTGATAATGTTTTAAGCATAAGGCAAGGTAAGCATGACATTTCTGACTGGGGGTTAAGTCCCCCTAAAAAATGCCCGACGCTGGAATTGCCCCCGACTGAGCGATCCACTGTCAGCTCAACTAGTCAAGGTGATTATAGTAATCTAACACTAAATATAGCTGCAGAGAAAACATTTTAGTTAACTGGAATAAAAGGGGGTTGTACATCTTAAATTTTCACCTGACAAACATCATATATATTATGATAGTCAAGAGAATTCAAACTCACACTGAAACTAAACTGAAATGAAAACAAGAATTAATTAGAACATTTAAAACTATCAAATCTGCAACTAGTTAAGTATATACACCTCAAATTTAAAAAGTGCCCCTTAGCTTTCAGTTTTTTGATTGGATTTCTACCCCTCTCTGATACAGATTTTTAATTTGATGATTTTTTCAGATACGTCAGTTTGAACACCTTGTATACTTGACAAACAGTTCATGATGGCTTAGCTTAAATATTGCTGAACTTCTAAGTTTGATGATTGTGTTTTTTCCTCTGTTGTGTGATTGGTAAATATGATCAGATGATGGGAGTGTGATGGAACTGCATAGATTCCTGCTACAAACTCTCTTATTCACATGACTGAATATTTGCCTATGACTATACAGGTAACAATTACAACACTTACTTCAATCACCAGGCACATGGTTAACAGATACTGTGATTTTCAGCCCCAATTCTTGCTCTCTATGCATCTCAGGATAAAGTCTACACTGTATGAACATCAAATGCACATGCAGTACACTCACCAAACTCATGTGTCTTTTACAGGCAGCAGCTGTTTAACACCCAAATACACCTTTTCAAGAACAGGCTGCTCTGCAGGTCAAATGAATGTCCACCTCAAGTCAAGTAACAAACATTCAGATAAAGATGCTGATGGATTGTTTTTAATGGGATCTTCACTTGCATACCACAAAATCCAGAAGGAGCAGCACAGGAGCTAAATCTGCTCTGCACAGGAAGTGGCATAGACTTATTCTGGTCAGCTTGACAGTGCTGGAGTGGTGCGTGGTGTGAATACTGAAGGACATCAGTGAATAGGGTTGCAGCACTGAAAGGCTTCACATAGCACTGAGCAACAGCACTGGGTTACTCCACAGCCCAGAAACACAGTGCTGGCACTTCTCTTTTCACTCAGCCCAGAGGAGGACCAGCAGCCTGGGCCTTTATTTATTTATTTATTTCTGGAATAAAATCACAAGGTTAATCCAGTCATTGGCAGCCTGCCATTAAAAAGAAAAAAACTGCTGCAACTTCCTCATAGCCATGAGTCAAGGCTGACTTAAAGGGAAATTACGGCAGTTTATACTCCGTTTGCTGTATGTGGTGTTGCATGAGAAATTGTGACATTAATTCATGTGAAGGAATTCCAGCAGTGGTACTATAATAGGATGCCATCGTTGCAACCAGTCAAGTCTGTTTAACTTCTTCCCACCTAGATATTCCACAATCGACTGTAAGTGCTGCAGCGCTGGGTCACTGAGTGCTGAGTTGCATAGTGCTGAAAAGTCACCAATCTTAATGTTTCAGCTTACCAGCACATTTTGGACAATTCTATACTTAAAAGTTTGTGGGAGCAGTTTGAAAAAGTCCCTTTTCTGTTTCAGCATGACTGTGCCCCAGCGCCTAAAGCAAGATCCACAAAAGGCATGGTTGGATGAGTTCAGTGAGGCAGAACTTGATTGGCCTGCACAGAGCCCTGACCTCAGCCCTATCCAACATCTCTGTGATGAACTACAACATCCAACATCAGTGTCTGACCTCACAAACCCTTTCTGTATGAATTGGCAAAAATTCCCCCAGACACACTCCAAAATCTTGTAGAAAGCCTTCCCAGAGAAGTGGAAGTTGTTATAGCTGCAATGAGGGACTAACTCAATATATATGCATATGGCTTTAGAATGGAATGTCATAAAAGCTCCTGTAAGTGCAATGTGTAGGTTGCCCAATACTTTTGTCTGTAAAATGTATTTCAATCTTGTTTGATTTGTAATTGCTTCAAAAATCAGTCTGACAGTGAACTGATCTTGTTATATAACTAGTAGTAATTCAAGAAAAGCTAAGATCACTGAACTTAAAAACAAAGACCTCAAAACAGTTTCCAACCTCCACTTCAGCAGTTCTCAGTACTTTTGTCGAAATCTGTTTTTTTTTGATAATTTAGAAAAATCTTAATCAAATCAATGCAATAATGTGCTCTTTAAACAGTCACCTGTTAGCGAACACAGGCTGCACTGTTTTATAGTCAGTCTGAGCTGCTTACCGAGGATAATTCAGTAATCAATGGCTTAGAGACGAAACAGTGGGCATACTGTACAAGGATCAAAGTTCACATTGTTTTCATGCAGGAAATTATATGAGTTTACAACACTAAGATGTATGTGAAGCAAATGAGTAGAAACACATCAGTTAAAGGTAAAAATAGTCTAATGTAGTATTCTTTGCTGAACCGAACCACCTGCAAGATTAAAATTACAGTAGTTGAAGGGGGAAAAGGCTGCTGTAGTGAACTGATTGTCTATAAAATGTATTCACCTGACATGGACTTAACTTTATTGCTATTTGCAAACTGTAACAAAAGATAACTTAGGTCACAAGGCCCCTCAAGCAGTCTTTCCATAAAAACTGAGTTTTCTTGGAGGAACATCACTTGTGAAAGAGTACAGGAGGCCAAGGGCATTCCTATCTACAGCCAAAACTGTCAGGTAGCAGCTTCATGTCATGTATGTGTGTGTGGAGGCTGGTCAGTGGGTTAAAGTCCTCTGCAAGCAGAGGTTAACATGAATGCACTGAGGCACAGTACAAAAATGTTAATACTGTGGTGAGGCCTAGTCAGGGTAAAAACCTCGAAACAATCCATCATTTGTGGCAGGATCAGAAAAGCTGCAAAAAAAAGCAGCTAAGGACTCTGCAGTTTTTTGTGAATAAATACTAAAACTCAGCTCTGCACAGCTGACACAGTTACAACTACTGACTTAAGACTGTAATTTTTACCAAATATAGTTTAATTTCACTGATTCTTAGACATTTGAGGCTTCACTTTCTGTGTCAAAGAAAGGCCTGATTAAAGGATACATATTGGCTTAACATAATAGGAAAAGTACACGTTAATCATTGACAATATGCCAGTAAATCAGAAGAGTGACAGAGGCAGGGCTATAAAACTGAAGTAGTCAAAGTGAATTCTGACCTTGTTAATTTTATTAACACCCACTGTTTTCCTATAGAGAAAAAAGGTCCAGCTAATAAAGCCATAATATACCAAATTCACAGAGCGGGATATTTTTGTAGGACTCAAGTGTGCCAAAATGAGTGCATTTCAGGAACAAGGTAGTGGAGAACTTTGCCCGTGTCTGCCTATGTAAACTGGTATATAAACACGGAACACCTAAGGTGTGCCGTCTTATCTGACTTTGCAGAACTAACAGTATAAGGAGAGGACAAAAAAAAAATTCCCACCAACAGTTTTGATTAAATATATCAAATTACTGATCATGTTATCCGCATTTTAAAATTTGGGGCTACAGAAATTATTTCAGCATATTTTTATTGTACCACCTACTAAATGCACATAAAAAATTTTATGTTTTAGAGCACTGACCTTGGAAATGTTGGTGATTACAGAAAGATAGCACCAGCTTTATTTGCTAGCAGCTGATAAAACTGCACTTATTAAAGTGACACTCAAAGACAAGGACGCTTGAAGTGTAAAGTTCTATAAAGTTTTAGTTTGAAGTTGACTTAATGTGACTACTGTAAAAGGGTAAAAGGTAAATTACTTTCACAGCATATTTACAAAATGTTAAAACTTTCCCTTTTATTTAAAACACATTTATAACAACTAATAAATACACATGAACAGTATGTACATTAACAAAATAAGGCTCTGGCTTGATTGTAAAATAGCTCATTAGACTTGAGAAAAATGATATGCAATATCACCAGTTTTCCAGGTTTTAGCTTCAGAAATACCTATGTGAAAAACATGACATATTTAGAGTGACAATTAAAATAAACAGCAAAGACAGTTTTTAACATTTCGGCAAAATCACATAGCTTTTCAACTCAGTTTTAATCCAAACAATAGTCTTAAGTCTTGAAATCTTCTGACTGAAAGAAAAGCTACTGGTTAGGACAGATAATGGCTGGGTCAAGAGTGTTGGCAGAGCAGGCTGAATGAGACAATTCTTCCTCCACACACTGAAGTAGAGATCGTCAGATCTGCCTTCAAAAGGCTCAGGACTTCAGAGTAAAGCTCAGATTGGACAAAGGTTCTGCTTTGCTGGCCAGATTACTTTGTAACTCAGTCAATCAATCTCTTCCTGCTGTAGCTCTTTCCTGTGTTTGAACGTTTTACTGGCTGACCGAAGGGAGAGAGATCCACTTCAACTTCTGTCCTCCTCTCTGATGAAGTTTCATCTAAAAAAAATTAAGTAAATAATATGGTTAGGTAACTTGCAGGACGAAAAATGCAAAGTTGATTTCAATTATCCAAGAGTTGGCCCAATTTTTTGTTGTTAGGCCAGTGAAAAGAAACTAAAGCTCTAACCTACTGGCTCTTTTTATCAGCTAAAAGGTACGCTAACATGGCTAACAGTTTGCAGACTGTCTAACATTACGTGAGGATTTTTTAAGTAAGGTTTATTGAGATTCTTATCAAAAAACATGTGTATTAACAGTGTCCTGAAACGGGTTCCCTGGAAGTTCCTATTGATTAGTGTGTCATTAGGCTAATGAAATCCTATCTGAAGAAAGGAAAGATGCAGAAATTCTGTATTTTATACAGTAACAGAGTTCTTGCATAATTTATAAAATATAATCAAAATTAAGACTAAAGATTGCCAATATTATTTATTATATTTGGGATTTTATAAAAAAGCCATAGTGGAAATTTAACAGTACAATAATGTCTACAAAACAGTACTGAAATCATTGGACTGTTTTTGGTTTTCGCCGTTTAATGAGCAGGGTTTCTACCAACGTACTGTAAGCTGCACCACTCCAATCAGTGGGAAATTGTGTTGTATTAAATTTTATGCTACAATTGTTAATTTCACTAATGTACATAAGTGTAAGCTTGATCATTCATGGTTGCATGTGAACAAGGTTAATCATGAGGATAACAGCAGACACAAAGAGATTACACAGAGACTATTCTGAGCATGTTACATGAAAACAACAATTTCAAAAACTGATTTCAAAATTAGTCTGATGAATAAATAATAAACAAACAATAAGAACGTTTCAGTATTATTTTGACTAAAGTCCGACAGAAGGGTTGGCGGTGAAACCAAACCAATTTTTCCATGTACAGTTAATTTCTGTTTTCCTCCACGACTTATTTTTTTTTGTTTTGGAATCCATAGCCACTTATGTGTCTACATACATGCTAGCCACTGCAATTGAGGTTCAGCAAAATTAGGAGGATAATTTTCATATTCATGCATTTTTTTGTGAAAGCTACAGGGTGCCACTGGAGATGGGGAGAGGAGCTGTGGGTTTAATACTCCTGTGCATATTTAACAGCAAATTCAAGGGAAATTAAAAAAATACATAAATAAATAAAAAATAATTTTAGACTTTTTAAATGACCTACAGGAACCTTGTCTAGCTAAGGGAGCAATTATATAAATTAGTTTTTCAAAAGTGGAATTTCTCTAACTATGTACATCTTACCTTTAAAATCTGGAGTTCTTTTACGGGCAGAACCTGTTTTGCCCTTGAACAACAGTGGAGACTGAGTGAGGGCCAAAATGCCACTCGCTGATACTGGCTTTGGTACCTTTGAGCTGGGAGGAGCTGTGCAGAAAAGCAGAAAACAGACTTCAGTAAAGCCCCCAGTAATAGATTCCATTCCCTGTGTGTCTTTATAAAATCACTGTAACCACAGAGTTACTTTTTGTAATAAATCAGCAATGACAGGACAATATATCAAGCTTCAAATAAGTGAGTGATTTTGTTTAATAAATCTGTTTCAGTCGCAACATTTCTGACTAAACAAATTATTAAAACATCAATTATTTGCAAACCTACAAGTCTAATTCCCAAACAGTTTTAAAACCTGCATTAAACAAAATATAAACCATAGCTTACTTGATCGGACATCTTCGTCATAAGATGCACAGATGATTTCTTTTTCAGCTCTCTGAGGGTCTGTGCAGTCAGCCTGATGAGTCAGCTTTCCCATCCAGTCCAAGTCTTCCAGTGAAGAAAGAGGAGAAGCAGCTGTTCCAACAGGAGGCGAGTCTTTGGATGTCAGAGTTGGTGTTTCTGCTTTGTTGTCAGAAGACTCATCACTGTCCTCAATGTCTTGCAACCTACTAACTCCAAGCTCAGCCTCCTCCAGCAACTCCTCAAGCTGAGGCTCCCCCTTCAGGCCATGGTCTTTGCCTCCTAACACACCAGTCTGAGCTTTCTTCCTCCGATGCCAGCTGTTAAGGTTCTCTGGGGTCACTTTACCTGCACTTAGAGGAGAAGGAGTCTCTGCAGTTGCTGGAGATGGTGTTCCTGCAGGATAGTGTGTAGGGGTGTAAGATTGGCAGATGTAAGTTTGGACGCTTCCACCTTTCCCCGGTGTGGTCTTGGCTGGAGTGACATGAGCACAGACAGGTGGTGAGATGCATCCAGGATCTCTGTGTTTAGAAAACAAAGCCAAGGGACTTTCCAGCTGAGGTTTTACACCCACTACAGGGCTCTGAGCTCCTGATCGAGGACCTCCATCTGATACAGAGTCTCCTGCATTCAAAGAATCTGTGCGTTTGATTTTGAGCTTGGGAAGCCCTGAGTCTTGCATTTCCATTTCTACCTGGTAGGTCATAGCATTTGGAGTACCCACACCCTTTTGTTGACTATATCTTGCTGAGCCTCTAGGAGTTGAAAATCGAGGTGAAGTGTTTCCGTACCCTAAGCGAGCAGCAGCCTCCCTCTGTTGGCGGTCAGGCGTTTGTCGGAAGCCATAACTCCGGCCAGAAATGCCTTGGGATGACACATGTGGTTTAGGAGAGTTTGTGCTTGACAAAAGGTCTTTACTTGGCAGTGTCGGTTTCCTTGTATAACTTATGTTTATCTTGAGGCTGCCGTTAAACTGAGTTTTTACAATGGCTGCATCAACTATGTCAATACTTTCATCTGTGGAGGCAGAGTTACCATGAGAAGAGTCACACTGCTGTGAATCTGTATGAGAACTTGAGTCACTTACAGAAGACTGAGAGGTTTCAGTCTGCAACCCTTCTTTTGGATCTGTCTCTATGTTGTCTTCCGCATTTAGTTTAGATAGCACATTGTCACTAGACCAGGACCTTAACATATTTTTAGTTGTTTTATCCCCTTGATCAGACCTCCTCCTTGTAAGGAACTTTGCTGAAACATCTGCCCTTTCTGAAAGAGCAGTATCTCCTCGTGGAAAAACTACTTGCTTACATGGGGAAGCAGTGTTTGAAGTTTCACCTGGAGTTCGTCCAGAGCGAGTAACCATTCGGTGAGAAGGACTAGGAGTCTTATTTCGAGCTGTAGTGTTGAGTTGAGGTGAGAGGTGGCTGTCTGGTGGTGGTGTGATTTCTTGAGGAAGCATAACCAGAACAGTATCACCTTTTTCAGGAGTTTTAATACTGTTCTGAAGCTTTTCAGAAGCCCTCTGATTTTTTTCTGGAGTCAAAAAGACATCATTTGCATAGTCAGACACCCTTACTAGGCGTACTTGACAAGTCTTTTCTGGAGTCTTGAAAATGGCTCTTTTATTGTTAGTACATTTGTAGGGACTGCTGGACTGGACAGATGCCACCCGTGTTGGAGAACTGCGAGATGCAATACTAGGAGACTCCGGCACTTTAAAAGTAGTGCTGCTCTCCACTATCCTATGTTTTTGAGGAGAGGGAGACCATGTGACACTCTTCTTGGGAGTCCTGGAAATTGGGCTACCAAGCAGATGTGATTCAGAAGAGCAGCTCCCTTCAAGTACAGCCTTGACTGGGGTCCTGAGAATACCCTTCAGAGGGCTTCTAACTGGGCTTTGCTTTGTAGGCATCTCTGGAACAAGAGGCCTTTTGGCCGGAGATCTAAAAGGACTGCCCCTCAGTGTGACACCAAGTCCACCAGAGCCACTTGCTAGAGGCCTTTCTGCAACACGCCTTCTTGTTGAAGGTGGGTTCTTGGGGGATTTAGGGGTCCGAGGAGTCCTGTTCCCAATGTTGTCCCTCTTATGTTTGCTGGGTGATTTTATTGGCATTTTGTTTGGACTCTAAAAATACAAAAAAATAAGTGAATTTTCCATTAGATGGCATGAACATTTAAAATTTGTATCTTTGGTAACCATCTAAAAGCAAAGAACATTAAAAAGATAAGAAAATCAATAGATAAACACATGCTGTAAATAACTGGCTCTATGCATCTGTTAAATCAGCAAATCTAGAAAAAGAAAACAATTTTATGAAATGATAAACTGTATTATGATACTGACACTTAAGTCATTCACCATTCTGCAATAACCTACAAAGACTAAAGCATACAATACTTGTAGTCAACGCAGTCATTTAATCAAGTAGTTACCTCAAAGACACTTGAGTCTGAGGACATCTGTGACCTGCTGGCCCTGGTTGCACTCGATGGGCCAGAACTATTGGGAGAATCAGCAGCCCCGAAAAGAAGACGCATAGGGGACAGAACTGCTTTTACATTAACCCCGCCAACTTTGCCAGTGCTGGGAGAAAGCTGGGATGTAGAGAGAGCCCGGTCCAGATTTCGAGAGCGAGGCTGAGAACTTGAGTAGAAGGAGCTTGAGTGTCTTCGAGCAAACTTCTTTATTCTTGGACTCCTCCTTAGGTCTGACAAAACCAAAATAAAGAAACTGTATGAGTATGGTTTATAAGAAGGGTTTGAGCTGTGTAAAATTACACTCGTTTTGAGGGAGAACATGTTCAAAGATGTTTGTGAAAATTTTTTGAAAAAGACAATAAACATATTGGCAAAAGAAAAAAAGAACATGTTCAAAGTAGCAAAAATATACAACACAAATTGTGCCCAATTGCTGCACACCAAGTTTAAAATTACTGTATATTTTTGAAGTTAGTTTTGTTAAAATTAAATTACAATTTGTAAATACTAGTTTTAGACAGATAGACAGACAGAGACAGAGAGAGAGAGAGAGAGAGAGAGAGAGAGAGAGAGAGAGAGAGAGAGCGCAATATAGAAACACAACTGACGATATAAAAAACAAACAATGAAAATTATAAACCATACATTTACCAAACATTTTGTATCAGTAAAATACCTTCTGAGGGTTTTACTGGTGATTCTTCCACAATGCACTCCTCAGTTAGGGCAGATCTCCTGCAGAAAAATTAAAGTCAAATAAGTTATTAGGTTATGCAAATGTGAATAAATATGAGGCAAACTGAAATAACTATAATAAAAGAAACATACCTTCCCATTTTCTGCCGGAGTAATAGGCGACTGGACACTTGCTTGTGGAGGGGTGTCTCAGACACTTTCTTTGTAAGCAGCTTGTGGCTCCCTGAAAAAGTACAATTTAGTTACTCACCAAAATGATAATTATATACTCCCATACATTTACAGTTATCACAAGACTACTGTATTCTTTTACCTTCAGATGCACGGGATTGCTTGCGTTTCAGTCCTTCCATAGCTGATAAAGACTGGCTCCTTGGCAGCCTGGCTTTCTTTGAAGGGGAAACAATCTCTTGGTTGAACAGGTTTCTTCTCACCTTGGTCACCTCTGTGAATCAGTACATAGTATGTGTTTAAGAGTCCAATTTTCTTTTTTTGTTTTCTAATTTCAAGGTGACAATGATCTATTAACGTGTTACTGCATTAATGTATCCTTTATTCTCTGTCACATTAGTTGAGAACATGAAACTTTTCAAGATTAAATTATAGCAACAAATTAGCCATGCTGGTATACACATTTCTGCCTGCATCATTATGGTGCTGAGTAAGATTGCAAACCATCACCCAAATGATGAAAAAATATTGCTGTAAAGAGTAGAGATGTGTGGTGCTAGTTGCTCTTGGTAGTTCACACCAGAAATACTAGTCAATTAAATTCTTCTTCTTCTATTAATGTTCAGCTGCAGTTATCTGTTGGATGAAAATGTTATGATGCCACCCGCCACTAACTGTGGCTGCAGTTCTGACAATCTGCTGAGCATCTCTATCTTCCTGTGATGGGAAATTGTAAGTCAGTGGTGGATAGTCAAACTAGCAGTGTGGGATAGATAGCAGCTGCTGTAAGCAGCGCAGTTCTGCAGTACTTTGACGCAGAGCCATTAGTTGCATGTCGGCTGTGTCAAGAGTAAACTGATATATATCCATACAACTGAAGCAAAATAAACAATAGAGGAGAATATGAAATGAGAAGTGTCACATTACATAGCAATACACAGTGGAAAGATGTGTGATGTCCCTGTCTTTTTTCTTCAGCATGTGAGGCGCATGGCTGTGCGTACTATAGCAAAAAGTATGTGGACCAGAAATGATAAAAGAATTTAATGTAATATGAGGGCCATATAAAAACTAGCAATGTGCTGGGTTTGGCTAGTGGGCTGAATTTTGATTGATGGTATGGAGATAGACTTAAAGGTAAAATAAGCAGGTTATGTATGATCAAGAAAGGTGTAAAAAGATCATACCTTGCGTTTCTTGTTTTTGGGGCTGTGGTTCTGCAACAGGCTTCTCCAATACTACACAGACTTTTGATTTGGACTGATATAAAAAAAACAACAAATACCTGGGTTAGATATTCAAAATAAACACAAAACATATGACAAAGCCACCTCCAGTGTATTAGATCGATGGTTGCCTTTATACAGGGCATTTGAGGAATTACAACCAAAGTAATATGTTTAAAATACAATGTGCTTTGAATACTGGCAAGCAGGACTAAACCAGACAATTAGGGAGGTTAAGAAAGTTGATCAAAGCTTTAAATTAAGCAGCGACACCAGAAGTGATTATCTTACAGCTCTTGTAGTCTTTTTGGGTATCTCTATTTGCCGAAGATTTTGTGATGATTCAGTCATACTACGATGACGAGTCAGCATCCCACTCCTAAGAAACAAATAAACACAAAACTCATTATATTATGGACATATACATTAAAAATAGATTCTAACACCTTGATAACTATGCTTTCAGGTCAGCGATATGAAAAAACTAAACAAAAAAACAATGTCATTGTGCTCACACAAATGTCTCTTCTTTATCAGAGTATCTAAGATTATTTTTAATTCCAAGTCCTTTTAGGCGTTCTGTAATAAAACAGTTTTTTTTCAGTAAATGTACATCCTCTCCACACCTCCTTTTGCTGCCCGAGCGGTTTCGCAGGTCCTGCAGTTGATCCTTGCCTTCTGAAACCTGGCCCTGTGTGGACAGTGGAAGTGAGGAGGATGAAGGAGAAATGCTGTCCTTGGCGACTGAGTCATCACTGAAGAAGTCTGGGGGCAGAACAGCTACTAAAACATCGGGAAGCTGGGTGCCCAGACTGTGGTAAATGTCTGCAAGCACTCTGGGGATGGTGGTCAGGAACCTACCACGATACAACAAAGGTTACTGTTAGGGTCTTACAAATACAGATGAAAAATTGGCTAACTTGAAATCAGCACTTTTCTGAAAACAAAAAACATCCTTTGTGTGATGCAGTAAGCTGGTACAAACCTTGGCTTAGTTACTTTTAAAATGATCATTCATGGTGGAAAAATTAAAAGTGTAACAGTGAAATAAACCTATGAAAGTACAGGAAATCATTTCAGGAATTTTCTGCTTTATGGTAATACTCTGTCCATGACCTTACGCATTATTTGTATGTGTGTTGTAAATCTATACAGAAAATATAATGTAGCCTATGCGAGTAGCTGATGCTGATGGCAGCATTTATACTTTTGCATGGCATGTTGCTCTGCAATTTTGCCACCAAAACACTAGTTGGCGGTGGAGCTTCTCTCTTCAAGTTAACCTAGTCTCCTTTAGTCATTCTGAAAAATGGCAGTGAAAGTTCTGGTTGCAAATGCATAGGAGGAAATGACAGGCCAACCCCAGTTGTTGCGGGCTGCGTCAACATGACGTGAATTTATATTCATAAGGTACACATTGGGATATAACTTAAAGTGTAGGGTTTCAGAAGACCTTGCAGTTATGACATACCTACGCCGTAGATTTAACACAGAAGCACTTTAAACTTGAAATGAACAGAAGTTATGAGAACTGAACCAAGAAATTGATCAATAAGCAATACTTATTGTGTTATAGATTCTTATGTTTTCTTGGAGAACACTATAAAAATCTAATTGCTGTGGCACACACTTACCCTGGGAGGACCTCATCTTGAAGGAATCTTGTTAGGAAAGCTGGGTCTTTGGTCAGGGAGATTATTCTGAGCATTTCAGCCACCTAAAGAAAGCCATATTTACCTGTTCATGTTTTTTGTATTTTCAGGGCATACATTTCACAGAGTTTGAAGTGGTAGATTAAAAAAATACAGTGCTTAAATGTATTAGGCCACCATCCAATATAAGGTTTAAGCCACAGCTCTCCTAAATTAACAGCATTGGTAATTACCAAAATAATTTTTTACATTTCTGTCATGGTTAATACATCATTATGTAGAAAGTCTTTAATCCAAAATGATAAAATATAATTATTACTGTTACCCATGAATTTTAACAATCTACCATTTTACAAAAAATTTTTTTTTTAAAAATCCAGAAATAAAAGTAAAGCACATTATTATTTCTTGATGATTATCAACCATCCAAAGCAACAGACAGAGCACAAGAGACGTGAAGAAGAAAGTGCAGGCAGTGTGGAGTGGGTGGAGACGAGTGTCAGGGGTGCTTTGTGACAGAAGGATAGCAGCAAGACTGAAAGGGAAGGTTTACAAGACAGTAGTGAGACCTGCTATGATGTATGGTTTGGAGACGGTGGCACTGACGAAAAGACAGGAGGCAGAGCTGGAGGTGGCAGAATTGAAGATGTTGAGATTTTCCCTAGGAGTGACCAGGATGGACAGGATTAGAAATCAGAGGGACAGCTCAGCTTGAGCAGTCTGGAGATGAAGTCACAGAGGCAAGGCTGAGATGGTTTGGACGTGCAGAGGAGGAATAGTCGATATACTGGACAAAGGATGGTGAGGATGGAGTTGCCAGGCAGGAGGAGAAGAGGAAGACCACAGAGAAGGTTCATGGATGTAGTGAAGGAGGACATGCAGAGGGTTGGTGTGAGGGAAGAGAATGCAAGAGATAGAGTGAG
>VUQH01074505.1:0-12008 GCA_015106775.1 Etroplus canarensis
GACTGGCCCACACAGAGCCCTGACCTCAACCCCATCCAACACTTTTGGGATGAACTAGAACAGAGCTTGCGATCTAGGCCCTCTCATCCAACATCAGTGTCTGACCTCACAAATGCTCTTTTGGATAAATGGACAAAAATTCCCACAGACACTCCAACATGTTGCAGAAAGCCTTCCCAGAAGAGTGGAAGCTGTTCTAGCTGCAAAGGGACCAACTCCATATTAATGCCTCTGGATTTAGAATGTGAAGTCAGAAAAGCTCCTGTAGTTGGAATGTAGAATTAATCACTGAAGAAGTGCATCACAAAACAAAACTGCTTGAAATGTTTTTAAAATATCTGCTGAACTTTACAGACCCTACAATATTAGAGAGAAAACTGCAACAATCAGACCAGCCCCTATTAGCAGCACTTGGTAACTGTGGGAAGAAAGAACTCCCTTTTTAACAGGGAGAGACCTCCAACAGAACCAGGCTCAGGGAGGGGAAGCCATCTGCCTCGACCATTTTGGGACTGAGTAGAAAGAAGAGAAAAAGGAGAGAAACAATTCAGTTTGCATGTTACCTCAGTCAGTAAGTGTAAGTAAATGACTCACCCAGAGTGACCTCAGCTTGCATGGGCATGGACAGAGCTGGGTGGTTGACCTCACAGCTGAACAGAGCCTCATTGTCCAGCTGGGGGTTGAGGCTCCATGTCAGCATGGCTCTTACCTCTATGGTACCATCACCCACGGCCTGCTGCTGGTGATGGAAGTAGTAGAGAGGGTCACTGCTCTGAACCCAGCGGGGAAACTCCCTGCTCACTATTGTTTCAGGTATCACTTCAGTGGTTTCCTCTGGGTTCAATTCAGAGCCTTCCTTTTGGCCCTGCTGTAGACCATCGGGGCCATCTTGGCCCAGCCGAGCGTGCTTCCCTTCTTGCTCAAGCAGGGACACGGACTTCTTGAGTTTGGTGTCATCAACGTCTCGACTGGTCAGGACCTGGGCCCTCCAGAGCCCTGCCTGGTTCTTACGCCAGCTCTTTTCTCGACCTGGACCTTTGCTTTGGATGCCCACTGAGGAGAAAGACTTGGCTGTTGGCACCACATCAATAAGCTCACCGTCTCGTTTGAAGTACACCTGAATAACAGAGATAAAGCTGAACTCAACAGGAAATGTGTAGGCATTTTAAAATCATGTTCAGATTCAACTGGATGCTGCTGCAGTGCCTGTTACAGTTAGCAAAGTAGCACAAAAATGTGGGCCTCACCTACACCTATCAAATTTTGGCATGACAAAGTCACATGCACAGGTTGGGATACATTAGGCTGCAAGTCAGTCAGAGAAATTCTTTGCAAAGTTGTCCAGATGTTTTCACATGCACAAAGGGTCAAACTTTGATGGTTAGAAGACAGGGTCACACCATTCCCAAAATGGCAAGTTTGTGGAATTTTCCATAGACAGACATGTGTTGAACCAATTCCAAAGACTCACTGGTCCAGTCCCACAGACAAGCTACAATAGAACAAATTCCTGAAAACCTTAAAGCTGATGGAAAGATATTTAACCCCCCCCACAGTACTGCAGGTTGCTGTGTACGGGGCTATGTAGAGACAAACTGAGCAGAATACTCATCGTACCCCTGTTCACCTCAGTGATCGATGCAGACCCCACCTCGCACCTTCCAGGAGTTCAAGTATCTGAAAGCTTATATAGGAGTTTACAAGTCCTACCAAGCACTTATTCTAAGCACTAAGCCACGGCTGCCTGATACTATAGAACACTCTGACACGCCATGTGAAGTTCATGTAGCCTTGCTTCCAAAACAGCATGAAACATTTTAACGGGAAAAAGCTGTCATGACACCTCAACAAGGACCTTTACAATATTATGCAGGTGGTTTTAATGTTGTCACTGATACGTAGTTACAGCTGACGCCCAGCCCATTTAATAGATGAAAAAACTTCACGCTTGCTCACATGAATTTGGCCTTAAAGAACATTATGTACAGAGGCTATAGGAGTGAAAAATTCTCCACTGACAGTCAGAATAGTTTATTAATGCCAGGAGGAGATTGCTTGCGTTGCAGGCACTCTGTTGAGTATATATAAATATAAATATGAATAATGTATGCGGGTGCCTCCTTTTCAGTTGTGTCAGCTGACTGAAGAGTCAAAACCAAAACACTGAGAAACCCAGAACTATGTTTTTATGAAATTCAGAACTTAAAATCAGACCTTTCAGCAGCATGTAGACACCAACCTGGGCTTTATCAAGGTTACTGGTAGATACCACTATTGATGTCATCCTTACTGGTAACAAAGCACCTGTTAGGATGTGGTGGAGGTAAGGCTACTTTCTTACAGGAGATTTGTGTTTGTGACCCATGTGCAAAATTATTTTTATATTTAGCTTTCTTTTAGTCCCTTTTTATTTAGGTTTAGTCAACAGAAGTATTGGTCATGTTAAGGATTATAGTTTTGGTTGAAGTCTTGCTGCTGTGAGACTGAGCTTTACCTCTGAAATATAGTGCAGGAGAATTAAGTTGAAGTGGGTTTTAAAGGGGACATGAAGAGGGTGAACAATAACACTATATAATAATCTTTCAATGTACATTGGGCCTTTGTGGTTTGCTGGAAGACAGACTTGCATAATTGTTCACACAAACATGACCCCTTGTGTTTTTCAGTGTGTATCACGTTTCTTTCGTAGTAATATGCCCATAGTGATTGGTGCCTGGCATCTTCAAAGTGTTAGTACTCAGTATGAGTAGAAAAATGTAATATTGCTGCTCAGCATCTTACTGTCATCTTTTTCTTATTCATAGCAATTCTTCTCTGGATTTTGATTTGATCACATATGGAACTATCCTTTAATCCTGTGATATTAATTCCCAGCGCACTTTCTAAAGAGGTCATACAGGGTACGGACCACAGCTGTAAATAGCTTTTTCATTTCCAAATTTCAAGCTGCTGTAGGCTGCATCAAGTGGATGCCCAAATCCAGCAGTGCTCCCTGCAGCAAAAGTACAAATGCTGCCTTTGACTCTATCAGGAAAAGATTTTTTTAATTTGTCCATGCCCATGAATAGAAAGACACATTTCTCACATATATAGCAGAGATGCAAAGTACATTACAGAGTAATCTCTCTCTTCGAGCGAGATAAAGGCTCCATCTCACCATGGGACTTGGCTTTGCTCCTGTAACAATGCAAACCAGAGTGAAGTTCTGGGCTTCATAGCGATTGAATGGAGCTGGGCTGTTGGCTGCCACCACAGAGATAGACCTGGGAGGTACTGCAGAGAAAGTACAAAAAGGTTAAGACACTCAAAGATGGAAGTACTTTCAGTTCACTGAACTTCACGTAGGAACACTTCCAATGATCCATCCATCCCTTTTCTTCTGCTTCTCCAGTTCAGGGTCGCAGGAGACACTGGAGCCTATCCCAGTTGTCATAGGGTAAAAGACAAAGCATGGCCTGGACAGGTCACCAGTCCATCATCCAGCCAACACACAAAACCATTCAAACAATTTAGAACTGCTAATTAACCTAACCCATTTGCATGTCTTTGGACTGTGGGAGCTGTTAACCTTACCTTACCTTACCAAGTGAAATCTTCTGTAAAATATACATAAAGGCAAATTCAAAAATGTAGTTATGGTGATTCTCAGTAAGTACTGTCTTTTATTGTAAATACTCAGATAAGTGTAAGTACATCACTGAAGTAAATACTGAGATGTTGTTACCATGGCACTGTGCTGAGTAGTAGTCTTGAATCAGCTCCCATGTGTTTTGATGTTTTTTTCTTAATTACTTCGTTATCCTTGATTAACTAGCTCTCTGCAGTTGCCATGAAACCACTAAAGGTAGTTCCAGTTTTTTCATGAATGCTGACCTAAACTGATCTCACTTTACTCGATGTGAGGCTAGATGTCATGGTCAATTTGTTTTTTTATGTAAATTGGAAGATTAAGAACTGATATATGCAGCATTGAAGTTTATTCTATTAGATCCTTAAATTTATTTATTTATTTTTTACCAATCTCAGTCATGGCAACAACAGACAGCAATGACGATATGAAAGTGTAGGGTACCTTGATCGGTTTGGTTTTTTAGTGTGGATTTGATGAACAGTCAAAGGAATATAGCTAAAAATGTAAAACTGTGTACAGAGAACACCATCTACTGAAAATCTGTATTTTTAAAATGGCAGAAAATTGAATCAGTTGCAGGTCTCATAGAGGTCTGTCACTGCAAAACTCAAAATCCTGAATCAGTTTTTGTGTTATCACAATGATACGAAGGATTTGTAGCAGCATGAATGATTCCATCATAACCCCGCCTTTCAAGCATATAAAATCTTTATTACTTTATACACTCTTTTTAATGTTTTTGGTCCAGTGGAGCGTGGCATTGTTTACACATGTGACCGATTGATGGAACAGAGTACAGCAGTGATTCTGAATGGAATGAGACCTGTTACCCCAGAGGAGATACAGAAGACACAATGGGGCTGCAGAGCTCTGGTGCTAAGCATATAAACTGTCTGTCAGTGATCATCATGGAGGTTGGTGGAGGAGCAAGGAGCACTGATACCAGTGACCACAGACCAAAAGTTACAACTCATTTGAACGACTCACTCTTAGCCTCAGTAACCCTGACTGGAAAACTCAAAAGCAAGTTTTCTTTGTTGTTGTCTACAGTCCACCTCTCCCTTATTCAGAGTTTTTATATGAATTCTCTGATTTTTTTTATCTGATTTAGCATTCAGTTAAAATAATTATAGCAGGTGATTTTAACATTCATGTAGATGCTGAAAATGAGAATACCTTGTTGGTATTGAAGGGAATACATTAGGCTGGTTTGATCTTATTTATCTGACAAATTCCAACTTGTGTGTATAAAAATGAGGAGTCTTCCTCACACACAAAAGTTAGTCATGGAGTCCCACAGGGTTCTGTGCTGGCACCAATATACTTTACGTTATACATGCTTCCCTTAGGCAGTGTTATTAGAAAACACTGTATACATTTTCATTGCTATGCAGATGATACCCAGCTATATTTATCCATGAAGCCAGATGACTCAAATCAATTAGTTAAACTACAGGCTTGTTTTGAAGACATAAAGACCTGGATGGCCTGTAATCTTTTACTTTTAAATTCAGACAAAGTGAGGTTATTGTATTTGGCCCTAAAAACCTCAGAAACACTCTTTCTAATCAGATACTTAGTCTGGACGGCATTACTTTGGCCTCCAGTGACACTGTGAGAAATCTTGGAGTTATTTTTGCTCACATTAAACATATATGTAGGACTGCCTTTTATCACCTCTACAATATCACCAGAATTAGAAGCATCCTGTCTCAGAGTGATGCTGAAAAACGAGTTCATGCATTTATTATTTGATTTCTGTAATTAAAAATCAGTTGATTCAAAATTGCAGTGCGAGTACTGACAGGGACTAGAAAGAGAGATCATATTTCCCCTATATTGGTTTCTCTTCACTGGCTTTCAAATCCTTCTTCTCACATATAAAAACTTTCCTTTTTCATAAAGCTTATAGTTAGGGCTTAGTTATGCTGCAATAGGTTTAGGCTGCTGGGGGGGCTTCTTATGATGTGCTGGGCATTTCTTCTCCACCCACCTCTTTTCACTCCCCATGCATTTATTTGTTACTGCTGCATGTCATTAAATGTTGTCTTCTCTCTCCCATAGTCTGTGTCTCTCTCCCCTCACCCTCAACTGGTCGAGTCAGATGGCTGCCCCTCCCTGAGCCTGGTTCTGCTGGAGGTCTCTTCCTGTTACAAGGGGGTTCTTCCTCCCCACAGTCACCATGTGCTGCTCATAGAGGATGGTCTGATTGTTGGGGTTTTCTCTCTGATACTATAGGGTCTTCACCTTACAGTGTGAAGCTCCTTGAGGTGACTTTTATTGTGATTTGGCGCTATATTAATAAAACTCAGCAGACCTGAATTGAATTTTGGGCCATGCCACCTCCAGAAACACTGATGCAGTGGTTGGATGTATAATTGATGAGCAGAAGGAGGAGTACAGAGTACTAATAATTTTGTGATTTTTGAGGAGTGATCTGGGAGAAATCCTTTGCTTCTGAAGGTTAATATATCCAGAGAGATAGTGACGGACTTCAGAAGGAAGAGGACCGCTACATAGCCCTGTACCTATCCTGGGACAGGATGTTGATGTGCTGAAGGAGGACATGTCTACAGGCTGAAGTGGAAGACCAACACAGAAGCTGTATACAAGGAGGGGATGAGCAGGATCTATTTTTAAAGGATGCTGAAAACCTTCAAAGCGTGCAGCAAACTGTTGGAGATTTTCCATCAGTCTGTTGTTGTGAGTACTGTGGTGTGCTGGGAGAGCAGCATCAGAGCTGGAACTCATACCACAAGCAATCACTGTCCTCTATCATACTTTTAATATTCAATGTTTCTCTTGTGGGATAAATACTGCATCTTATCTTATAAATTACTATAAAATTTGGTAAAGGATGTCCAGGTTGCTTACAGAATAAATCCTGTGACATGGCCATATTATCAAAATAAATACATACCTATGACAGTGAGGATGATACTGCCAGAGGCTAGAATTACTTTGTCTCTGGAGCTTCTGTCATAGATCCCCACATGGCACTCATACAGGCCATCATCTTCCATCTGGACCTCCGGAAGTCTGTTCACATACACAGTCACAAGTCCATTTTTAACATCTCAGATTCTCAGTGGAAAATCACCACAGACCATAACAAAAGCAGTAATCTCACCGCACTGTAGACTGGTAGACCAGGTCCTCTCGTCTGCGATTGTCCTCCATGTGGGAGTAGCTAGTGTTGTACATGGCATCATAGGTGAAAATCTTTTGTTTGGCACTGCCTGCTTCAATAACCTGCAAGAGGAAAGCACACGGGGATTAGACTACAGCAGGTATGCCATGTAGACATGAATTCATACATTCCATATAGGTAACAATCATTATCATGCATTTGCCAACCCCAAATGCCTGCTTTTGGTTTCAGGAAAATGCACCACAAATATAGATTCCACTGCAACATTAGTGTCTCCTAGTGTCTGCAATACACTTTACAAGTCACTGCCTCTTCTTGTATTTCAAGGTGTTGAAAGTTATGCAGATGTCTGATGTCACAGGAGAGCACAGAGGAAAATGCTTTTCAGGCAGCTGGTCATTTTATTATTGTGCTGTAAGGAATGACGAGCTGACCTGGTTCAGTGACGACTAAACTGCAGATCACTGAAGTATTATCAGCCAAATGCATAATGAAACCAGATTCTCACTTCACTCCTACTATTCATTTACACTGGATTACTTGAACTTAATACAGTTTGATTTTCATCTTGGACTGAAATCCCATGGTATTGTTTTTTTTTTTATTGTATCATATTAGATTTTGATTTATTGAGTTGCTATACCACAGTAATAAACCCTTTGATGTGAGGTTCTCTGTTCTGAGCTCACGATGACAGAATCATCTGGCCAAATGTGAGACTCAGTTCAAACAGCCCTCTTAAGCCAAAAAATGTGCTCAGCTGCCATCAGCAGATTATCAGCTCATTAGTGGGACACAATCAGAAAACCCAGCAACAAGTGGCCTGACTTTAGCATGGTCACACAAGCTGTGCCATCTCCCATCCCAGAGCCTAATGGGGGAGAGTTGGGATGCTGTGGCGGGTTCCTTCTCCAGTGTACTCTCATGTTCCTTTGGCACCCTCACTCCTACACCACAGATGGACAAAGTTAGCCACCAGGGAAATCCCTTTTTCCCCTCAAGGGTGCTATTAACCTCACTTTAAGAATACATAACTGTCTCCATATGCACAGAAGGGGAAAAGAACTACAAATCCCAGCAGCCCAGTACCTCCAGCTCACTTCCAGTAGCCCCTGCTAGATTGTTCACTTCAGTAGACCCTGTGGGACCCCCCTAGCTGGGCTCTCTGGCAACCAATAGGAGGAGCCTATGCAGGTGTAAAGAGCTCACCTCACTCCAGCAGAGCATCAGCAGAGGATTGGTGCTGATGAGTGTAGAACTGGTCATTTCATTGGTTCTTTTCCAATGAAAATCAAAACTTCATGCCTGTTAGCAATGCAGGAATACTGGCAGGTGAGGATCAACCAAACTCTTTACCCTTCTTACAATTACCAGCTGCAATTTGTTTTAGTCAGTTAACAGTTCAAACTTCACTGACTCCAACACTGAACAAAGCTTTTTGCTTTCCCAGGAGACTGTCCTCCTTCAAAAAACAATGTCCAAGTCATTTGTGCATGCAGGATTTAACGACAGATTTTTACATTCTAATACTACTTCACCCCTAGTCTCTTAGCTTAAAAAATATAATCCAGTTTTTACACAGTTTTCCCCCTGGGATTAATAAAGTATTCTGATTCCAGACCACGTCTTGCATATTTCAGCAAGACAACGCTAAACCACATACTGCAGCTATTCCAACAGCATGGCTACATAGTAGAAGAGTCTGGGTACTGGACTGGCCTGCCTGCAGTCCAGACCTCTCACCAACTGAAACACAAAATACCACAAAGACCCAGGACTGTTGAGCAACTGGAATCCTATATCAGACAAGAATGGGACAACATTCCTCTCCCAAAGGTCCAGCAGCTGGTCTCCTCAGTTCCCAGATGTTTATGGACAGTTGTTAAAAGAAGAGGGACACTACACAGTGGGAAACATGGACCTGTCCAATTTTTTGGAGACGTGTTGCTGCCATCAGATTCAGGATGAGCTGGTATTTTTCATCAAAAGGGTTTGTCTTGATTTAACTGTTTAGGAACTGCAGCAGTTTTTGTACATAGCCCCCCACTGTCAGAGGCTCAGATGTAATGTAAATATAAGGACTGTTTTTATTATTTTCTCGGCTCTCAATGACTGCCGGGAGTCTAGAACCTAGAGGCGTCACCAAATTCATTTCAGTTTAATTCATGTAGCACCAACTCACAACAGTCGGAGAAGAGGACATCAATATCACACAAGTTTAACTGACCTGATGCTACACTCTGATTAAAAGGGTTCCTTTATTTTTTTGGGCAGTGTATTAAGTAATAAGATTTACTTAATATACTGAATTGTGTGAGCATGCTTGTAGTGTCTCTTGTAATGCCTTTCATACCACTGGCTTAACACACTGTATAATTTCACATGAGCATGCATTTACTATTTGCACTAATTAATAATTTACATAGACAAGATATTACCATGGAAACATCACAGTGTCACTGTGAGCATGCTCAGATCATCGTTAAAGCAATAAGATCACCTGTGTGCTCACCCGAAACCACACGATCTCTCGGAGGTTGCCGTCTGTTTGGAAGTTGCACTTGAGCGTGACGGTGTCTCCAATGACGACAGGAGGAAGGGGCTCAATGGAAACGGTTAAATAACCTGCCAAAGAGGGAAGAGTGGGAGATATGGCTCCTAATTAGTGTTAATGGCAACAAGGAGGACAACCTGATGACATGATGCCTCTCTCCCCACCTGTCCCTGGCAAGGAGGCGTCTGTAAGCCCAGAAACAGACCAACTCTGTAATCGTTTTCAGATTAATAATTCAACTCAAGAAATCGTTGAATTATAAGCCAAGTACCTCACACACCTTTTGTCAGGCATTTTAGCCTGACACTAGACCAAGTTATCTACCAAATCAACAGAACTTCTTATGTTTGGCCCACCACCACAGTTTGCCATACACACCATATAAAATACAGCAGTGGTCCTATTTCTGAGTGTACCTGAGTACAGTATAGTGCTGTGGAGTCAGTGCCATTCCATTCTGAGTGGAAACATCCCAGCCTGTAAATGACAGTGGACCCACAGTCTGGGATTATGTTGGACTGTCTGTGTGTTTCTGGTATTCTGTCCACACCTGGAGTATAAAAACCATCAGCCTTCCTTTCAATTAGAAAAGTTGAAATGGTGGAAGTCTTTGTAGCCAGGCGCTCTGTAGCATTTCTAATTGGAGGGCATGACATGATGAGATAAGCGACTGTGACTTGTAGCCACAGGAAAGCACATTTTCATGCAGAACATGCGACACAGAGACATTTCTCAGAGCAAGGCTAAGACATTAAAAAATGCAGAAAGAGAGGAAGGTCAGAAGCAAAGAGAAATGTGGAAGATACAGGAGAGAGAGAGGGGTGGAAAATCCAGCACTTAAAAACAGGAGCAGCACAGTACGTTCCTGCTGCTTTCCTCAGGTACTGCAACAAGAAACCACAGAAGACTTGGAGTCTTGGGGTTTACATATTTAAAAGTTGCGAGCGGAGCATGCAGATTCAGAATGATTATGACAAATTTAGAGTTACTCAAAAAGAAATAATCTGAAGTTTAACGATCAAGTAGTATTGCATAATACCTCAGTGTCTTTATTATTCATGTATCACCAAATAAAAACATAGTTTTCTGTCTGTTTGGTACAAACTTTTGAAGTGCTCCAGATTTCCCTTCCTGACACTTGAATATTTATTACGGTCTAAATCCCACAGAGCTGATGGGATTTAACAGGAATGTACAGCTACTGCTGCTCAAACTTTTTTACCCTATGCTTCTTTTGTGTTAGATTAGCATCTTGCAGGGGAGCTGGCCATAATGGAGGGTGCTGTGAAAGCAGCAAAGCCTGTTCATCATTCCATCCTTTATGGTCAGGTTCCCTGCAGCTGACCCGGACTGCTGCTTGTTTAATATACACACTGACAGCTCACAGCATACTGTAAATACACTATAATCCCCACAGGCAAAAGTACTCACATCAAAATGAGATTTGGATGCTGCAGAAGGATTAAAGGGTTAATGCAAAATGCAAGTCTTCAACTGCATAAACATATGGCATCTGCCACAAAAAGGCACATGTGAATTTATAATATGTGACATGCATTTCACATTTGATATTTTTGCAAGGATGAATTAAATTATGAACCAAATGTTGCTGTAGTCAAGGTTATTGCTGTCTTAGACGCTGTGGTTAGTCCGTCTGCCGCTGGCCCCCGGGCTTACTGTGTAGCCAGTAAATCTGGCTTACACATCATGGAAATCCAGTTCTCTGCCACCGTCATTGTTCACAAATTCTAATAGGTATTAAAAAGTAAGTAAAAAGCTAAATCTTCACCAGATGACAGCTGATGCTTTTGAGAGTTCATGCATCCATCTTTTTGGTGTTCACATGTACTACTGCAAACAGAACATCAGAAAGCTTCCAGATTATAACCTGTACAATTCAACTGAAAAAGAAACACATCTGTTAGGGGGAAAGTATATAAAAATGTTTAATAAGTGTGCATATCCTATAACTAATACTTTGTTGAAGCAGATTTTGCTTTAATTATAACATTCAGTCTTTTTGAGTAGGAGTCTATCAGCATGACTCATCTGGACTTGATCATATTTGCCCACTCTTCCTTACAAAAGTGCTCTAAATCTGTCAGACTGTGAAGACATCTCTTGTGTCAGTCCACCCGATAGGTTCATTCTTTGGTTGGTTTGGATGCTTGGGGTCATTGTGGTGCTGAAAGGTGAAACCCCTCTCATCTGAAGGTTGTCTGATAGTTGAACTGTTCATAAGTTTCTCCACCTTCACTAAAGCTCCAGTTGCAGCTGAAGAAAAACAAGCCAACAGCATGATGCTGCCTCCACCATGCTTCACTGTGGGTATGGTGATCTTCTGTTGTTTTTGAACCAAACATACATTTTAAAATTGAGACCAAAAAGTTCAGCCTTGGTTCCATCAGACCAGAACACATTTTCACACATGCTTTTAGGAGATCTGATGGATTTTTTTGCCAAATGTATCCAGGCTGGATGTTTGTCTTTGTAAGAAAAGCTTCCATCTTGTGACCCCACAGTCCAGACATATGGAGAACACAGGAGATTGTTGTCACATGTTCTACACAACCAGAAGTTCCTGCAGCTCCTTCAGTGATGCTGTAGGCCTCTTTCAGCCTCCCTGACCAGTTTTCATCTGGTCTTTTCATCAGTGTTGGAGGGACGTCCAG
>VUQH01074513.1:0-50143 GCA_015106775.1 Etroplus canarensis
GGGTGTTAACGATCTTACCTCCTGCAGCTGTGTCCTATTGTGACTCCTCTGGCACGCACCAGTCTGTGATCTGCTGATTACCATCATGCTCCTTTATAAGCTGTGGCAGCCCTGCCAGTCATCGCTGGATCGTTGCTTATGTGTCGTAAGCTTCTCCAGCTCTGCCTCAGCACTCACCTGACGCATTACTTACCTGAACTCTTTACTAACCCTCCTTCTCATCTCCAGGCTCGCTTCCATGCGCCTCACCCTTCTACATTCAGGACCAGCTGTCAGGAGGACTCTGCTGAGACACTCACCCGGCCCGGCCTTCATCACCTGCACATTCTGACTGTCACACTTTTATAATAAATTTTACCTAAAACTAGCTTCTGCATCGGATTTGTCTTTCAAACCATGACAACATGTCTGGTTTCCAAAGCCGCCCACTTAGCAGGATTGGACACTTTGGCGGGCCACTTCTGGCATTGAGCTATTTAGAATGACCCATTCTTTAACAAATGTCTGTAAAGGCAGACTGCATGGCTAGGTGCTTGATTTTATACCCCTGTGGTAAAAGACTGAATAAATACAGTAATGAAAAGGTGTGGCCCAATACTTCTGTCCATCTAGCGGCTCTGTTAGCTTTGCTTACATCTCTATCTCTGGCTTTTCTTCACATAGTGAAAATACTTTGAGACCACCTTAAAGATGGAAAACAAAGAGACATCAGTGCCCAAATCCAATGTTGCGATGAAAGGAGGGGCAAGGATTCTTGAGGATGATGATGATGATGATGATGAAGTTCTCAGGTATGAAGGAAAAAATAATCAGCACGCTATTATGTTACTAGCACATTATCGAAACCATTCCAACAACAGCTGAGGGTTAATTTCTCTCGCCCTTTCTATGCTTTTTCTATCTCAACAAGTCCAACTGACCTATCTGAGTTGTTAGCTGAGGGGACCAAGGAGTCCCACGACAGAGCAGAGAACTGCCAGTTTGTCAAAGATTTCCTCAGGGGACGCATCATAAAGGAGTTGTTTAAGGTTGGCTTCCAAAGTACAGGATCTTGCACTGATGATTGCTCTGCCACAAACACACATAGCAGTAAACCTAGGGCTGGAGTTTGTAAATGTTTTTAAACTTTTTACCCCTGAAAGTTGAATTATTACTATAACAATAAGGAAAAGAGCAAATCTGGAAGTACCTTTGTCCCCCCAATGAGAGACACATACTTTGGGAGCCCCCATTCTAATGTGCTAACTGTTTTTATTCATTATTTACTAAATAAAGGCAAAAATTAAGGGAGCCGAGGTGTGTGTGAATCAATGCAGTCGACTGATGTCTGAGTGGGAAATAATGAACAGAGCTATATAGCAAAGTGTCACACAAAGCATTTCAGATGGGGGCTCAGGAACATAGGTTTAGATGCTCCTGGTTATCCAAATGGCAGTCTGCCCATTTATTGCCTGTGAGGTATAGAATAAATGCTACAACCAACCACCAAAAGAATAGTATTTTTGTCATCAGTGTGACATAGTCTAAATTTATGCTTCACACTGGTTGTAAGGCTTGATCAGAATAATACATCTAATGATAGATGAGAAATTAAAGTTACCATTTTATGTGTGAGTCTGACTCGCTTTGTCTCTCCGTCTTCCTCTGTTGTCAGAGAGGCACGGCAGCTCTATACTTTGTGTACTCAGCCATGGAGGAGGAGATTGAGAAGCACAAAGACCATCCTCATATCGCTCCAATATATTTCCCTGCAGAGCTGCACCGGCGTGAGGCCCTGGCTCAGGACCTTGAATATTTTTATGGAGAGGACTGGGAGAGCCAGGTGAGTGGAGGCCATATTAGTCTCAGAAGTGGCTTGTATTTTGTGGACCACCAATGAACTGTGTTCTCCCTCACAGATCAGCCTTTCTGCAGGCACCAAGCCTTATGTGGACCGCATCCACGAGGTGGGGGAGAGGGACCCCGTACTGTTGGTGGCCCACTCCTACACCCGCTATATGGGAGATCTCTCAGGTGGGCAGATCCTCAAGAAAGTTGCACAGAGGGCTTTAAAGCTCCCGCCTACAGGAGAGGGTGTCAGCTTTTACCAGTTTGAGGGAATGAGCAGTCACAAAGGCTTCAAGCAGCTGTACCGAAGCAGGATGAACGAGCTGGAGCTGGATGCCGAGACCAAAGAGAGGATTGTGGATGAGTCAAATCGGGCCTTTGGCTTTAACATGATAGTGAGTTAAGATAATTTGGGAGGGGACTGATGACATGATATACTGCACAATTAGTTTACTAAAAGGCACATTGGTTGGAAGGGAAAAGTTAAAGGTATGAAAAAAAATTACTTAATTTTTGAAAACAGGTGTTTACAGAGCTTGAAGAGTTTGGAAAAACCATCAAAGAGGAGGTCCAAGATGCAGGTTTTGGACACAGTCATGCAGAGATTATGCAGGGTGGGGATATCAACAAGTGCCCGTACTATGCAGCAAAAATGGGTAAGAAATACATGTCCTTTCCTGTAGTCATGAAATTGGTTATTCGAATATCAATTAAATTCTCCAAAATTGTAATTTTCCTTTCAATAAAGTAAGTTAAAAGCCTCAATGTCAGTATGAAAACAGCTTATAGACTAAGTTACTTGAAAAACAGGAGAGAGTTTAGTCCTGGACTGCAATTAAAAAAGAGATGTTGGAATTATGTTTAACTGCAATGTATCACACCACTATTCATGATAAATTAATCCATACTGCTTTGTTCTTTTTTCACTATGTCTGTTTTCTCATCTCCTTCATCTTTTCCAAACAGCTGTCAGTGGAAATCCCACATATGCATGCCAGTTGGCCATGACGCTTCTCCGACATCCACCCTTTCAGGTGGCTCTGGCTGCCTGGATGGCAATTCTCGCTGGGTTTACTGCCTGGTACTTCATGTGAGCTCTGACAAACTTGATCTGCCAAGGAAGAGTGGTAGACACTGTTGCACACAGCCAAACTTTATCTTCCTTAGTTTGACTGGTACTATCAGAATGTGGCGAACAGTTAATCAGAAACTGGATGGTTTTTAAATAATGTTTTGTGCAACGAGTTTTCTCTTATTAACGCCACTCTGTGGAAGCTTTGTGCTCCTCAAACAGCTAACAGCAGTAAAAAAGCTTTTGGAATGATGCAGTTCCTGTGTGATAATGAATAGCCTTTTGATGATGCATGCACTTAAGTTAAGAAGTACTTTGCTTTACAGAAATTTTAAATACATACTCTTCCCCAATTGTGATTAAAATATTATTCACTGAACAACATTTGTGGAACATCCAGGACTCTTCCCAGAGTTGTGATTCTGAACCAACTGAGCAACTAAGCAAGAAGTGTCTTGGTCGTGAAGGGCCGTAAATATGCAAGAAAATCTTAAAACATGGTTCCACTTTGTCATGTTGAGGTTTTGATTGTATCCACTTAAAAATTAAACACATTAAGGTGTACAAAAAATGAAGAAATCTGAATACTTCTGAAGTAACTTCACATTTTATGACCTAATAGGGTCTGATGTAAGAAGTACCAAATTCTGTCATTTAACTTTTGCTTTTATTAAGTAATTAAGTACTTTGAAATTTTAACAGATTGTTTTACATTAAATAAGACATTAATTAACCCCTGCTCAGCAGCAGAGTATTAAAGAAATTCTTACACAGTTCAAGTGACTTATCAGATTCAATACACTTTTTTCTTCAAATTTAAATTCACAATAAGTGAAATTACAGACATTCAACATCTGATTAAGCTAAAGTGAAAAAAGATGAATACACAAATAAATACTTATATCCATAAAGACTGTGACAGCCCAGGTGTTTTACAACATTCACTAGATTTGTAAGAAGACGCCAGCAGAATCATTTCTTTGTTAGTTTATTTAAAAACATATATTCATTGTTCTTTCCAACATAAATGATTGTGTCTCCTTAATCTATATGTTCTGCATGGATTTATTTGAGGTAAAGTGCAGGGAGTGGCTCAATTAAACAAAGTAACAAGAGAAAACTAACAAGGCCACAAAGGGACATACTAGTTGAGACAAACTAAATGAAGTCATTGTGTATAATAACATTAACTGTTCATGATCCCCTGGATTTGACAGGATTATTTTTTATGTTTGACATGTATAATTCAGTGTGAACATGTATTGATGTGTTTGTAGAGTTTTAGGCTGTTACAGTTTAGTGTAAGGACATTTGGTTTTAAGTATAGATACAAGCTTTTGGATTTGAATTGACAGCTTTGTTGGCCTTGATCAACTCTTTGCCTTGGTAAAAGAATCTCATCTGTACATTCATTATGTGCCTTGTTTTCTGAAAGTTTAACCTGTTTATATTTATTTAATTGCCAATGGTGAGTCCAAGGTGAGCCTTGCCTCTCACACAGAAGTCAGCTGGACTCCAACCCTCCAGCTTCACCCCAGTTCTGCTTGGATACCCAGTTAAGTGTTTCCAGTACTGATTGATTTCTTTATAAATGTATTTTAGAAATGAAATGGTAAATGTACAGTACCCTCTAAAAGTACTGGATCACCAAGGCCAATTAATTTGTATTCGCTGTACACTGAAGACATTAGTGCATGAGGTCAAAAGATGAATATGAGAAGTAAGATCAGAGTTTCAGCTTTTATTCCCTGGTATTTACATCTAGATATGTTAAACAACTTAGAACATAACGCATTTTTAATCAAAACACCCAGTTTTGAAGTGAGCAAAAGTACTGGTGAATGAAAAGTTACCGGCGTTTCTTGTTATCCATGTGTTGCGTATAAGACTGATCATTTAATCATTAAGTAGCCATGAATATCTACTTTGAGTTTAAGCAAATGTCTTCAGTGCACAGCAAAAGCAAATTAAAAGCCAGGGACTGTAAATGGTCTAGTACTTACATAGTGCCTTTCTACTTTTACTGAGTACTTAAAGCACTTTTACACTTACTTTTTATCTATCAAACACACTCCAATGGATGCATCAAGAGCAATTAGGGGTTCAGTATCTTGCCAAGGACACTTTGACATGCTGACTGGAGGAGCTGCGGATGAAACCAATGACTTTCCAGTTGGTAGATGACTTAATGTATTGATGTATTAAAATAACTTTAGTCATAGGTTCTACAGCTCAGAGAAAGTAACTGGTCCCAAAATTTTTAAAAAAAATTATGCTTACCCCAATTCAAATAATTACACAACCTTCAATTTTAATGGAGAACTTATATCTGCATTGGTTAAAAAATACCCTATTTCTGCAGCTTAGTCAAAAAGAATGTTGAATGTTATGTAGTTTAAATAATTACATCTACAGTTTTTATTAAAAGTGTCAGTATAATAAACCAATCATTTAATGCAACCACACTAATCAGGGTTTAAAGATGCAACATGGCTATTCACACATGTAAAATGTTAGGTTTTAAACTTTAAACCTTCAGTTTTATTTTTCTGTTACACACATAAGCCACTGATAACCTTCCACAGTCTTGCTGATTCATTCAAATTTCAACTCTTACTTCTCAAGCTTCATTAAAAAAGTAAAAATAATTTATTCAGTAATCTATCAACTCACAGCAAAAGTCCTCCACTGTATATGTTTTACTTTTTAATATTGTTCATAAACAGTAGATGCATCTCTTAACATGTTACATTTTGATAACAATATTGCTGCTAACTTACAGTTGTTTACATTTTAAACTAACAATCATTTTAAACTTCCAAACACCTTCTCAAAAGCCTGTTTGTCCACCACACGTCCAAAATGAGTTGAGAAATACAAGGTCTCTGGACTGCTGTATCTCTTAAGTTTCAGTATGGTCTCATTTACAGCATCTCCTGTATCTCCAATGGTCATAACATCTGCCACAGGCAGATAGATATTGTGGCGCTTTCCCCAGAAAGTGAGGTGGGACACTTTGAGCGTGGTCTGGGCTGAGTCCAGGTACATCATTCCCACAACCCTCCTGAAGAAGTGACTGGCAGTGTATAGCATAACTCCAGCAAACAGCGCTATCCCTGTTGTGTAGCCGACAAGAAAGCTGGAGGCAGCTCCCTGGAAGTAGAGAACATACACTGGGGGCAAAATAACCACAGTGATTGCAGTTTGGAGCAGCTTGAGCCTGGAAACAGCTCTAAGGAGCTTAATGTATGGCAGGGTGTAAATCATAGTGTACTCCTGCGTGGACAAGTCTGAGTATTTAACCAAGAATGTGATTTTAGGCATAAAAGGTTGATGTAGGCTCTGTTGAACTGGTGTGTGACCCAGTGAATGGAGCTGCAAACCATAAGGTATCCGACCTGTGAGCAGACATGAGCCTCTGGTGCAGGATAGGACAGTGGAGGTTAACCTGCACTGGAGCACTGACCTGATCTATAGAAAGATGAATAACAAGAAACAGAGAAATGCAACACTTCTTTAGTGCCAAAACTAGGCACAGAATGAACAGAATTTGTTGCAGCTATATTAATGGTTAATTAGTCTTCAGTGGTAGAATACTTAATAACTGTTGGCAGGAGAGTGAAAAACCTCACTTGTGGTCTTTTCTGACAGAAGATTAAGCATAAAATGATGACAAATCCCATGAACATAGATATCAGGTCTACTAAACTCCATGCATTAAACCACAGTCTATCATAATCATCATTAATCCTCTGTTTTTGTCCCATGAGTTGTATTTACATTTACATTTGCACGTTTCAATAAATCACTGCGTGCTGGATCAAGACTCCTGCAATATTCTAACTGAAATAAACGTGATGACAACTAGCACAGTCGGTGCTAACGCTGCATCTACAGCAAGCTTGAATGAATGAAACACCCTGGAGGTACACATGACTGAGCTGTCAGACAGAAGCATGGCAGCAGGCAGCTGATGAGCTCATAGTTCACCATAAAAAAGGTGAATTATGAGCCTCATGAGCTGCCAATATGAGAGTCTGAGAGGAAAAATGACGCTTACCATGACCAGCGGTCAGCTAAATGAAGCGAAGAAAGAAAACAGACACAGGAAAAGAGGACACCAAATGACAAGACTAACAGGAAGCAGTTGCTGAGTTTGACCCGGATGTGCTCAGCGACAGCCGGCTGTTGTCGCTTTCTGCTGTCAGGACTTGTAGGGAGAGGGTGACAATGCTGCTGGTGGGGGGCGAGGGTCTCTTGTACTCCTCTGTCTTCGTAGTGGTCCTGTTGGGGACCCGAAGTCCGGTGTGGACGGTCGTCCTCACTGCCTCACTCTACTTTTTTGTAGCCGTATTCCGGTTCCCGCCGGTACCGTCCAGCCGAGTCCAGCAGGTGCTGCACCCAGACAAGGGGACGACGGGCACCGGGAAAGTGTCGGTAATCGCTCACCGGGGCGGCGGGCACGACGCACCGGAGAACACGATAGCAGCTATCCAAGAGGTGAGAGGAGGGGCTGGGAAGGTTTTGGGTCCATTCCCCTTAACAAGTCCTACTCTTCAGTCTCGTACGTCCACGGTCTGTGACCTTCTAGTGTTCACATGCAGTCTGTATCTAGATAACTTATCTGCACCGCCACCCTTCTAGCTAGGGTGATCAGACAGTAGCACTGCACGGCATTTTTAACCCTTGTCCCCCCGTCCCAAATCTTGATATAGTGTCCCACATTTTGACTGACTCTGCAGGACATGTACTGTTCTAAAGCCTGGCTTTTTATTCACTTCAGTTCAGTTTGGTTGTATTTATAAAGCACCAATTCACAACAAAAGTCACCTCAAGGCAGAAGGGAATCGCTTTCTTTTAACTAGAAGAGAGGTTAGCCTGTGTAATCCTAACTTGTTGACTTCCCCATTTGGGGAATTCACAAGTCACCACAAAGTTGCATGCTTTGCAGATCTTAGCAAATATGGTGGAAACTGCTACACAGAAAATGCAGCAGTAAGATGCGCTGAGTTTTTGTCTCTTTGGCAACAGTATAATAATAAGGCTTTAAGTCGTGGAGTATATGTGTGTTATAATTGGCTAAAAAGTGGTAAAATGGCTCAAAAAAGGTATGTCAGTCTTTGGATGTATCCTTACTGAGAACCAAAGTTACCAGACAGAACATGAGCTAAAATAAAAGAGAATGCTGGAGTTTAAAAACTGCCATTGAAGACCACAAGAAAAAAACTTAAGCTTCCTTAGTCTTTATTTTATTTAATTAACAAGATGGTTGGAAAAGTTGCTTTCAAATGTAATATATAATGCCACATTGTATATTATATTTTACCTCATATATCTTTAATTAATTGACATTAGTTTGCAAAACTCATCATTTTGACATGAAAGAAGCTGTTTACAAATTCTTGTCAAAAAAGCCAAAGTATATTGACCATGATTTCATTTATTAAAGTAATAAAATTGAGAAGCATCCAAGTGGGTGAATACTTATTTTAAGTATTGTGTCTGGCCTTTACATCTTCTTTCAGCTGCTCCCTTTAGGGATCACCACAGTGGATCCCCTGCTTCCATCTCACCCTGTCTGTTGCATCCTCTTCCCTCACACCAACACTCTGCATGTCTTCCTTCACTACATCCACGAACCTTCTTTGTGGTCCTTTCTATTTTCCTCCTGCCTGGCAGCTCCATCTTCAACATCCCTTGTCTAGATCGCCTAAATCCACTTCTCCCAGCTATCTCAGACAAGCCAAATTTAAAAGCACAGTTTCTAGCAGTAATCCTAGTTTGGCATTGGGGAGAAAAGAAAGCCCTAACAGCATTGCTCATGACCAGCCACCCCATCTAACCTGCTGGTATATTGCGATAAAGTCAAGATAAAGAAAATTAATTTTAACACCATGTGTCCATTGTCTGCTGCTTATCTGGATCCGGGTCGTGCTAAGCAGAGTCTAAGCAGAGATGCCCAGACCTCCCTTTTCTCCAGCCACCTTCTCCAACTCTTCTGAGGACACACCAAGGTGTTCCCAAGTCAGCCAAGAGATGTAATGTCTTCAGCTTGCCCTGGGTCTGCCCCAGGGCCTTCTCCCAGTTTGACACACCCGAAACACCTCACCTAGGAAGTGTTCAGGAGGCATCCTTATCAGAGGCCGGAACCACCTCAGCTGGCACCTTTTGATGTGGAGTAGTAACGACTCCACTCTGAGCCCCTCCTGAATGACTGAGCTCCTCACCCTACCTCTAAGGGAGAATCCAACCACACTTTGGAGGAAACTCATTTGTGCCACTTGTATCCACAATCTCATTCTTTCAGTCACTATCCAGAGCTTGTGACCATAGGTGAGGGTAGGCACGTAGATCAACTGGTAAATCAACAGCTTCGCTTTAATGCTCAGCTCCCTTTTAACCACAATAAATTGGTACTGTACCCACTTTACTGGACCAATCCCTATGTCAATCTCCTGCTCTCTCTTCCCCTCACTTGTGAGCAAGACCTCGAGTGACCCATGCATTACTTTTATTTATCCAGATATAGAGCACATGTTCATACCAGGTGTATATGGTGTGTGAGTGCACTGAGTGATACATCTTGCAGCTGAAAAATACACCTGCTAGTGCTGTCTAGTGATCAGACTATGTTCAGAAGGTATACTCTTTCAAACAAACTCTTCTTTGGTATTTCTGTACTGCAGTTTATCCACATTTATAGGTGGAGTCAGTGCAGTGTGTTTTTTCAGTGCACTGTACTGGCTGATACAGTGGCTTCATCAGTTTATTTGTTAAGCATTTGTTAAATCTCATTTAATATCGTCTTACTTTCATTCAGCGTTTTCATTATGTATTTTGCAATAGTTTTCTAACCTGCTTTAGCTTTACAAATCAAGCTGCAAATTCAGAGGTCAGCATCTCGTCATTAAACAATTAAAAAAGGTCACCCAAAAACATACATGAAAACTGCATAAAGTGAAATTTTTCCAGATTTACGACTCCACTTGAAAAACATCTAATCCTGCTATTTGTCTCTTCTGCTGTAGGCCAGTAAGAATGGGGCAGCTGGTGTGGAGTTGGACCTGGAGTTCTCAGCGGACGGTGTGCCAATACTTATGCATGATGAGACAGTGGACCGGACCACAAACGGGTCAGGGCCCCTCAGCCAGATGAGATTTTCGGAGTTGGGTAAACTAGATGCAGCTGCTAAACATCGACTCAGGTAAGAAAGGAAAATTTAGGTAGCAGTGCACATAGAAAGCACACAAAGAGATGCTTATGATTTAACATAATTCAGGTTCTTGCACACTCAAATGATACTAGCTTTTTTAAATGTCCACCTAGTTACAAATAGAAAAGAAAATATCCAGAAAACTGAATATTAAACAGAAAAGGTGAATGAAAAATCTCATCATTCTTGAGCACTCTTTGGGCATGTTTTGGAGTCAGTAGATCCCCGGTTGGTTTTCTAATAGTGTTGCTTTAAACTTAAAGTTAGTTCTTAAAGTGGGACATAATCTTACTGATGTATAGTTGGCATGCCAATCACACCCAAATACGAGGCTCAGCTCAGTCCAGTAATACACTCAGAGTGCTTTACACTACAAGCCACATTCACACTTACACGCGCTTTTTATTCTATCTTGCTCTATCACACATCAACAACGCACTCACACAAGCAAACATGGCTCTTCAAAACTCCAAAGTACCCCCACTGCATTCCTGTGACAGAACAAGAAAAGAGATGAGGCTAAAGGAGTAAAAAAGTAATAAAAAGATGTTGCATATGTGAGTGAAGTGGGTGAGCTGTATAGTAAAATGTATCCAAGATCACTGGCACAATGTAACAGGAAATAGAGGTAAAACAATCATTCCTTGTTTCTTTCAATACCAGGGAAAAGTTTGTTGGAGAGAAGATCCCAACCCTGGAGGAGGCAGTGAAGGAATGTATCAGACTGCAGCTCACCATCTATTTTGATGTCAAAGGTCATCCAGATGAGGTGCAGCAAAAAAACACTTAAAAACAAACTGGGACTATGATGATGTGCAATCTGTCAGTTACACTGTGTTGATTTAATTGATCTAAACCCAGACAGCATTGCATAATGATGATGTTGATTTTTTTTTTAATGGTTTCATACAAAATGATCACCATTGTATCTGCAAATGTTTTTGTAGGATTGTTTAAAGGCTTTAATGCTGAAACAATAAATCAATCAAGTAGATACAGACTGCAAAGTAATTCCGTTATTTAGTATTGTAGTTTTGTTAATAGTACATTACAGTACTGCAAACACTGATGTACTTTAAGGTGTCCATAACATGTGTTCCAGTTTGCTCTGTGCTCAATCAAACTAACAAACCCAACAAAACACACACAGCTTCAGCTTCTCACAGATTGAGGACACCACTGAAAATGTTTTATTTGTCTGGTAAATTTTTACATGGTGTTAGATTTGTGTTTGTTTGTGTTTTTACAACTAAATGCAACTTTGTGTTTATTACGTTCATACAAAGCCAGAGAGATGGTCTCTTAGCTTACTTACCCAACTCCTTAAACTGCAGTGTTTGCACATTTTTAAGGATGGGAAAGCTGCAATTAGGGGTTGTAGCTTCAAGCACTGACATTTATGATTTGTGGGCCTGTGTGTTTGTGCGTACACAGCTGCTAGTTACCACCTAGTGGTTGGAGAGGAACTCCCACAAGCAAAAACATTAAGCCTAAGACACAATCAAAATGGCTGAATGACCTACAGTAACCATTTGTCTCTCCTTACCTCCAGGCGGCTGCAGCTCTTAAAGACTTGTATAAGAAACATCCAGTCCTCTACAATAGCAGCATCGTCTGCTCCTTCGAGGCCAACGTCATCTACAGGGTAAGAGACTGCTTGGAAGTGAACAGTCTTGTCACTCATATCTGAAAAAAATCAAATTTGTTGGCCTGAAAAAAGAAAAGGAATTTTAGTTAATGTTGGCAAACACACTTTGTTCATTTTATCCAGTCCAACTTGAGGAAATTACAATTTAGAGAAAGACACTGAGGGAAACTTCTAATGTGCACTACAAAGAGAACTTCTAACAAACACCATGAATCAAATTACACAGATGAAGGGTTTCTGGTGACTGTCAGGTCAGGGGTAATTTTAAGAGGGTTGTTAAGCAGTAATTACACACCCTGAAACACACAAACACACATACTGTACACATAAACACAAGGCAAAGATGCACTAGTTCAGTTAGATTGCATACAGTTGAGCAAAGAAAAATAAAAAAGAATTGGTTTTGTGTGGCTCAGCTTCCCTCCGTTTTGCCTACGTTAATGAATTTCTGCCATAAACTAAAATTCCAGGTTTTCTTTGCCCCAGTATGAACTCTGAGCACTTTGGGGAAAAAGTTTATTTTAAACTTGCACAACTGTGTGTTGCAGTCAGCACCACTAGTTTAACACATTCAGGCAATGTGTTACAAGTCTTTGGTTAAACAGTATGAGGACACAGAACTTTGTGTTTAAGCGCTTGGTTATCATTTTCATTCATTTATCAATTAACATGTAACATACCCTGACAACAGCTATACTACAGCTGCACAAGACTTCAAATGCAGTTCTTTGTTTCAGAAGCCATGCTGAGCTTTGAAAAAAAATTGTAATAAAACAGTGTTGTTTGAGAAAGACTGAAAAAATACTCAAATATGTTATAACAAAATAGCAAACTTGTCTCTCTTTTCATCCTCACTCATCCCTGTCATGCTATTCTACTAATGTTCACGATCAATTTGTGTTTAGATGAGACAGAGTGACCCAGAGGTGGTGACAGCTTTGACCCATCGGCCTTGGAGCCTGAGCCGGTTCGGGGATGGTGCCCCGCGTTTCTCATCGCCGTTGAAACACTATTGGATGACAGTAATGGACGTCTTGTTGGACTGGGCACACCACAACGTGTTATGGAAGCTTTGTGGCATCTCAGCCTTCCTGATACAGAAGAATTTTGTCTCACTGTGAGTTTTTGTAACTGAGAACAAATAGTCACATTTTAGCTAGAATCTGAAAACAAGATGCACTCACCTGCCATTTCATTAGTTATACCTGTTAAACTGCTTGTTATCTAATATTTAATCAGCTAGTAGTATGGCAGCAACTCAGTAGATTTAGACATGTAGACATGGTTAAAATGACACCCCTGAAGTTCAAACTGACCATCAGACTGGGAACAAAAGTTGATTTAAGAGATTTTGAACATGTTGGTTTTAGACAGGCTGGTCTAAGTATTTCACAAACTGCTGATCGGATGAGCTTTTCCTGCACAATCATCTCTATAGTTTACAGAAAATGATCCGAAAAAGAGAAAATATCCATTCAGCTGCAGTTCTCTGGTCAAGCATGCCTTGCTGATGTCAGAGGTTCAAACTACTTCAAACGGATAGGAAGGAAACTGTAACGCAAATAACCACGCAATACAACTAAGATATGCAGAAGAGCCTCTCTGAATGCACAACACGTTGAACCTTGAAGCAGATGGGCTACAGCAGCAGAAGACCACATCGGGTACCACTCTTGTCAACCAAAAACAGGAAACTGAGCCTAGAGTTTGTGCAAGCATACCTAAATTGATTAATAGAATATTGGAAAAATGTTTCTTGGTCTGATGAGTCTCAATTTCTGCTGCGGCATTCAAACCGTAGGGTCAGAATTTAAAATAAACATGAGAGCATGGATTCATTCTGTCTTGTATCAGTGTTTCAGGTTGGTGGTGGTTCCAGCATCTTGCCGAATCTATGCCACAAAGAATTAAGGCAGTTCTGAAGGCAAAAGGGGGTCCAACTTGGTACTAGCAAGGTGTACCTTATGAAGTGGCTGGTGATTGCAGACTTTAAAAGGACTTAGAATGCAAATCTGTTATAAGTGTCTTTTAAAGGCAGAACTGTCTTTATTCCATCCTGGCATTTTATGTTTAAATATTTCTTGACACTTTGAGATGCTCTGCATACTTCATAATAACTGTTTGAATTGTCCCTTCATTCAGTATATAGCCCAGTACATAGTTAACTATTTGTAGAGCTGTTCAAAATCACAGCTTTAACTTTCATTCACTTTATAGCATACTGCAAAATCAAGTCACACCCCCAAAAATAATGTACAAATGCTGGACACTACATACATCCTCTGAATCATCAGGCATTCTGGCCTGTCAGTTATCTGTTAAGAAAAAAAATACCAAATATAGAGCAATGGTTTTCTTTCTCAACAAAAGTCCCTTGCAGGAATAACCTGTCAAACATCTCAAGCATGCAGTGGTTTGTCTCCTCCTCTTTTCCAGAAGCATGACTTAAATTAAAAAATATTAAAACATCTACCAGAACCACAGTGCAAAGAAGTTGCTCAGTCTAAACAGTAAATACATTAGTATGTAATAAGTAACTTGCTTTTAAGGGTATCTAAAAGTAAGTTATTTCAGCAAAGAGGATGTGGCTTTAAAATCAAAGTGTTATTTTAATTTATTTTGAAGATTGTTATTTAAGTTGTCTGTTTTTGGAAGGTGTGTGCAGTTCAGCCAAACTTTTGATGTGCACAGATATATCTTTTAATTGTTTATTTAAATAAACAAAAGAGATACACTCACCAGCTACTTTATTAGGTAAACTTTGCTAGTACCAGGGTGGACTCCCTTGAGACCCAAAATATTCAATTTTAGTGAACCTGTGTGAATTGTAGCCTCAGTTTTCTGTCCTTAGGTGACAGGAGTGGCACCCAGTGTGGTCTTCTGCTGCTGTAGCCCATCTACTTCAAGGTTCAACATGTTGTGCATTCAGAGATGCACTTTCATAGACCTTGGTTGTAACAACTGGTCATTTAAGTTGCTGCTGCCTTCCGATCAATTCAAAGAAGTTTGGCCATTCTTCTCTGACCTCTGGCATCAACAAGGCATTCTTGACCAGAGAACTGAATATTTTCTCTTTTTTGGACTATTTTCTATAAACCCCAGAGATGGTTATGCAGGAAAATCACTGTAGATCAGCAGTTTCTGAAATACTTGACTCAACAACCACACCAAGTTCAAAGTCACTTAAATCATCTTTCATCCCCATTTGGATGCTCTGTTTGAACTTCGGCAGATCATCTTGACCATGTCTACATGTCTAAAAGCGTTGAGTTGCTCCCATGTGATTGACTGATTAGATATCTGCATTAATGAGCAGTTGAACAGGTGTACCTAATAAATTGGCTCTACAGTATATCAGGTAATTTACCATGTGAAATTATCCAGAAAGAGCAACATTGAGGTTTCGCTGACCTCAAATGTGGTGCAGATGTCCTTCCATTATTTTAGACAGAGATACTTAGGAATATCTGTGATTCAGTTATGTGGAAGCACTACACACAAGCAGTATCTGAAATGAGCAAGCTGTTTGCCTTAATCAAGGGTTGGGCGTATATAGTTAATTGATATGCTTTAATATTATGTAAAATGCTTTTCACCTTTAGTTTTTCACATTCATTTAGCAAGGTACATAAAGTCCTTAACAAGTGTGTGTGTGTGTGTGTGTGTGTGTGTGTTTGACAAGCCTGTTTTACAAGCATGAATTTGACAGCTGACAAAGTGCATTAAAAAAACATCCTCATTGTTAAATTTAAGTAACGTGTCTTTGTTATTGTTCTTTCACATCTACAAGGCTGTGTGGAACATTTCATTAGGTAAACGGAGTAAATGCTCTTTAATCCTGTAGTTTACATGTACCAAACTGCCCTAACCTTCTGGCATGGCACTGGTTGTGCATTAAAAAAAATAAGCCTTCCATTGTTCTAAGAAAACCAGTCTGAATTACCTCCAGGCTGCTATGATAAATCTACCTTCAAACATTGAGTCAGATGCCATATTTAACTACTTCTCTCTTGACAACATGGATGACAGAAGACAACAGTTGCTTTAAAAGGTCTTTATCGTGTTATTAAGACCAGAGAAATGTCATTCACTGATTCTGTGTGCTGTCTGCAGGGACTATGTGCAGTACTGGGCCCAGAGGGGGGTCGAGGTCGTAGCCTGGACCATCAACACACAAGTGGAGAAGGAGTATTACCAGGAGGTGTTACAAGTCAACTACATCACAGACAGCCTTGTGGAAGACTGTGAACCTCATTATTGAGAAACATAAGAACCCAACATTTTAAAAAGATAAAACCCATTTGAAATGAAACTGTCTGCCCATATATGGTGTCAGGAAGGATTTCAAATGCTCTTTTGTTAGATTTTTATTTCCAAACACAGTTTCATTGCTGCATGTTTTTATGTCCATATGCTTCCTGAAGCAGTTTAACTGGGTGCCTTAACAAAAGGCCAAGTAACAGGTTTTACTGTGACTAAATCACTGTAATTATATGATGAATTCAGCTCTTGTGTTCAGACTTTTTGATAGAATGTGCTGGTAATATGTGTGTAATAGACCTGTATCAGAGGTACTGTATTCATGGCCTCAGGACTGCATTGATGTTTTTTCTTCATTTTTGGAGAATATTTGTTAATAGTGTTTATTTTACTGTCTTCTGGTCCTACAATGCAATGCATAGTCTCTGCTTTTTACTCACTTAACTAGACTTGATCTTTATCACTTGAAAAAAGTAAATACTAAAAGCTAAAACAAATAGCTGACATATTTAGGAAATGCAATATAGAGTAAGACTGGCATAGTAGTAATAAGCAGGCATCTGATTACTATTGTTAGTTTATGGAAAAAACTTTGTTTCGTGGGAGTGGACTCAAACTTTTGCACTGTATCTGTGGAACAGATACCAGTTCAACAATTTAAAAAAACATACTACATAGTGGTTTCATTCCTCTTTGAGGTAATGATGTTTTCTCTCATATAGTAACAAAGTACTGTACATGAAACACATAAGGCCAGCGCAGGGTGAGGGATAAGATGTGACACAAGTACAGAAATAAGGAATTAAGAGGGAATGTGCAATGTTTGCATTGGACAATGATAGTAAAAAATGCAGCTAATGGACTTTATGAAACAAAAATAGACCTTTCTCATTGCAGAGGTAGAATAGCAGGAGAGGCACAAGTTTTGCTAATAACAAAATGTCTGTTTTTTGTAATTGATTTACTTAAACGAGTAAATAAGAAAGTTTGGAATTGCTTGTTGTTGCTCTTCGACTGATATATCTATGTTAAAGATGATTTAAGCAGGCTTTACAAATTTTTAATCATCAAAAATGGGTAAAGAATTTCAAAAATGTCCAGCTGCCCATTATCTTGTGCTTACCCAAAGTTGGGTCAAGGTGGCAGCAAACTAAGCAGGGTATTCTAGGCTTCTCTGCAGCTCTTTCCAGTGCTTCCAGGGGGATCCTGAGGCGTTCTCAGACTAGATGAGATGTTTAATCTCCCCCGTAGGTTCTGGGTCTACCCTGGGACCTCCTTGCAGTTGGGTATGTCCAAAAAAACCTCCAAAGGGAGGTGCCCAGGAGGTATCCTCACCAAATGCCCAAACCAACTGGTTCTTTTTGACACGCAGAAGCAGTAGCTCTGCTCTGAGTTCCCTCTGGATGTCTGAGCTCCTCACCCTACCTATAAGGCTGAACCCAGCCACCCTACAAGATGTGTGAATTGCATACTGTAGTGTTGTCATGTCTTAAAATGCAACTGAGCAGGCAAAGGAGCTTGAACAATTGTTGATTTTTGGTGCTGATTACAAGCAAATTCCAGTACTGGCTGCTATTTTTTCATTTATACACTGTTGAGATTAATGTAGAAAGGTTGTGGCTGAGCCTCTCTGCTGTATAATCTGCCAGGGCATTTTCCTGCTTACAAAAATTTTGGAAGAGGTTCTGGGTCAACCAGAAATACAAAGCAATGTAACTGTAATATGAATAATTGAGTTTTTGAAATGGAGTTTTATGTACTGCACAATAAAAGAAATTTGTGCTAATGAAATGGACAAAAATAACAGGAAAATGCACCAACTTGTATCAAGTATGGTAACACAGACTCATTGCCTTAACCAGATGTGCACCAGTCATGTTTATGTACATATAGTGGATATAGAAAGTGAACACATCCCTGCTGTAAAAAAAATAAAAGTGAGACCATGATAAGGCATTTTAAAACTTTTTTCCACTTTTAATGTGACTTATTACCTGTAAAATTCAACAGAAAAAGAATCCTGTCAGGGAAAAATATTTTAAAAATGTGCAATAAGCTGGTTACATAAATGTGCACACTCTAAAATGAATGTTTTGTTCAAGCACCTTTTGCTTTAATTACAGGAGTTTATCATCATGGCACATCTTGACTTGGCAATATTTGCCCACTCTTCCTTGCAGAAGTGCTCCAAATCTGTCACAATGGTAGGGCATCTCTCATGCACAGCCCTCTTCAGGTCACCCCGCAGATTTTCAAATTAATTTGTTTCTGGGCTCTGGCTGGGCCATTCCAAAACTTAAATTTTTTTTCTGGTGAAGCCATTTTTTGATGATTTGGATGTCTGTGGTCATTGTCATGCTGAAAGGTGAAATTCCTCTTCAGCTTCAGCTTTCTAACAGACATCTGAAGGTCATCCCCAGTTCCAGCTTGAGAAAACAATCCCAGAGCATGATGCTGCCACCACCGTACTTCACCGTCTTCTGGTGGTGTGGAGTGTTGTTTTTGCATCAAACATGCTTTTTGGAATCATAGCTACAAAGTTCAGCCTTGGTTTCATCAGACTGTAACACATTTTCCCACATGCTTTTGGGAAATTGATATCTCTTTTTGTGCAAAATTTAGCCGGGCCTGGATGTTTTTCATTGACAGAAAGTGCTTCTGGCTTGCAACCGAACCCCACAGTCCAGACACACACAGAATACTAGATTGCCAGTACATGTAGCACACAACCACTACATTTTTTGTTTTTTATATCAGAAAAACTTGATATTTTAACAGGGCTGTGTAGCTTTTCCATACCCACTGCAGTTACCTCCATTTTAAGGTAGGAAAACCCCTGTATGTGATAACACAATTTCCAATCTACCCCATAAAGCTTTCATAAACCAACGCATCAAGGATGCTCTGATGAATACTGATGATTTTTACTTTTTTCATAGGGATGTGGAGCTGCTTGGCAGAGTGCGTAGGTCTATAAAAAGTTGCTTGTCTCATTTTAAAGTGTGGTTTGTCGTGTCGTTTTTTACATTTTGTGACAGCTGCGGCTACTAAATGGTTCAAAAAAAGATGAGCAGTTGGAGGTGATGTCCTGCAGCACATCATTCAGCACAACAATTTGGACTGTTAACCGTCTCAGGAGAACATAAAAATGCATTTGACATTCAATTTTTCTAGCAACAAAAGCTGTTGCGTATGATCACACCACCCTGCAAAGAAACATCTACTGCATTTGCTATCTTTTTCAAGATTCTAAGTCCTCGCTGTTCTAGGGTATAAGACCTGGAAAGGCAGAGGTGCTCAGTTCATGTAGCCACCATTCAACTTCTGCTGTGAATGTTAAGCTTGTGTCCTGTGGCCTGTTGATTATTAGCCTTTTGGCCTGGAGACTCAGGCGGCTGACCCAGATAGTGCAGATGAATGGGGGCTGAGTGGGAGGTGTAGTGTTGGATATCACCCTGGATAAGCCTGTCTGAGCCGCTTCTTGTCCTGGCTGATCTTCAGCTGCTAAATGCAGAATTTCAGCTCACACAGACAGGTGATTTTTTTTAAACCTGAAGACAGAAGCAGGTTATATGTGATTTAATCAAGAAAAACTCTATGTTATCAAAGGACACGGCAGTAATAAGTCCTTGTGTAGAACATGAAGATAAACTACACTGTGGCAAAGCCTGGACAAGATCATTTGAAATGCTGAGATGCTATCAAACTCTAAGTTGTTGTTGTGTAATAAACATAAACAAACCTGCAGAAAACTGTATGTTTCACATCAGTTTTCTTCATGGTTGTCAGAGCGTTTGTCTATCTGCGCATTAGGTTTATTAGGTGAAAGGTGAGAGCTCCGCCGCTGCTTCAAACCACGGTCTGAGGGGCGTTTTGTGACGTCACACAACGAGGGACTGTCCAGACGTAAACAGAAGCAACGCGACCGGAAACAAAGCGGCTTTGAGTTCAAAATAAAAGCCTTTCGGCGTGCTAGTGTGAAACATTCCGTAAAATATGATAGACTTCATATATCCCTGACATTTGGTACAAAAAAATTGAGCTAAACATAAGATATATATACCAGATAAATAAGTTACGTAGCTCGATATAAAATGTTATGTTTGCTCTGAGAATGCTGATAGAGAAGTAGAGAGGAGGTCAGGAGGAGCTACACTGCCTCTGTGTGGAGGCAGAGAAAGAATGTAATAGGCTGCCAAGACAGGAACTGTGGGATTGCTTGACAAAGTCAGGAGTGGCAGAGGAGTATGTGGGGGTTTAAGGTGGGTGTGGGATTCCATCAGGGATCAGTCCTGAGCCCCTGAGTGGAAGCAAGACAGAATAAAATGTACCTTCAGCGGCTCCCTTGTATTCTCTCCAAGGGGTCACCACAAAAGATTATTCAGTAATTTGGCAGAGGTTTTGTGCCAGATGCTCTTCCTGGCACAAACTTTCATGGTGAGAGGGGCTTGTGTAACCGCTTGGAATCGAACCAGGGACCTTTTACCGGTGAGGCAAATGTGTAAACCACTACATTAAAGGCACAGAATATGTGTGTGAAATAGGGGGGGGTAGGAGTAGGAGTAGAGGTAGTAATGAGTTTAAGTACCTAGGGTCAATCATCCAGTGCAACGGACAGAGCACAAGAGAGGTGAAGAAGAGGTTGCAGGCAGGGTGGAGAGAGTGGAGACAAGTGAAAGTAGGATAACAGCAAGAGTGAAAAGGAAGGTTTACAAGACGGTGGTGAGACCTGCAATGATGTATGGTCTGGAGATGGTGGCACTGACAAAAAGACAGCAGGGGGAGCTGGAGGTGGCAGAACTGAAGATTTTGAGCTTTTCCCTGGCAGTGACCAGGATGGACAGAATTAGAAATGAGTACATCTTGTCCTGCCTGGCAGCTCCATCTCCAGCATCCTTTGTCTACTATATCCACCATCCCTCCTCTGAACATGTCCAAACCATCTCAACCTTGCTTCTCTCTTGCCTTTCAACCTTGCTGCTATTCTTCTGTCACAAAGCACCACTGACACTTGTCTCCACCCACTACACCCTGCCTGCACTCTCTTCTTCACCTCTCTTGCGCTCTCTCTTGCATTGAATGGTTGATCCTAGGTGTTTAAACTCATCCACCTTCACTACCTCTACTCCTTGCAGCTTCACCATTCCACCCGCCTCCCTCTCATTTACACCCATGTACTCTGTCTTGTTTCTACTGGCTTTCATTCCTCTTCTCTCCAGTGCGTCCACCTCTCCAGTCTCTCTTCCACCTCCTCCCTACTCTAATGTCACATTGTCATCTGCAAACATCATAGTCCACGGAGACTCCTGCCTGACCTCATCTGTCAATCTGTCCATCAAACAAGGGGCTCAGAGCTGTTCCCTGATGTAATCCCACCTCCAACTTGAACCCATCTATCACAGACCTCACCACTGTCTCACTGTCCTCATACATGTCCTGCACCATCTTCACATACTTCTCTGCCACTCCTGACTTCCTCATACAATTCCACACTTCCTCTCTTGGCACCCTATCATATGCTTTCTCAAGATCCACAAAGACACAGTGCAACTCCTTCTGACCTTCTCTAACACTCTCAAAGCAAACATTGCATCTGTTGTACTCTTTCTCAGTATGAAGCCATACTGCTGTCAATGATTGTCACCTCTCACATTAAGAAGAGAGGTGACCACCATAAGATTTACATATTTAATACCAAATGAAAACACTAAAACACACTCCCTGTTCAACTTCTCATTTCACTTTACACAAGTCAGCCAGTACATGATGTATATTTCATGCTCGCTGATCATCTTATCACAGTGCAATGTTCTGCAGGAAAACATTGGGAAAACAGGAAAACATTCCCTTTCCCTTAACCCTGACACTCGTCTTCACCCACTCCATCCCTACCTGCACTCTCTTCTTCACCTCTCTTGTGCTCTGTCTGTTGAATTGGATGGTTGACCCCAGGTATTTAAACTCACCCACCTTCCCTACCTCTGCTCCTTGCATCTTCACCATTCCACTTGCCTTTCTCTCACTCACATACATGTATTCGCTTGCATTCCTTTTCTCTCCAGTGCATACTTCCACCTCACTACGTATATATGTATTTTTGTTTGTTTTGTTTTGGAAATAATGTAAAACATATACAATAATTATATGAATGACATTAAAAACAGGATAACACATAACAGTGAGACAACACTTGCTTCCAATGTGGTCCTTGAATCAAGTGACAATCATAGCTACCACGTAACATGTAGACCAAAAAACCCAGTAAACTAATAAAAAATATAAGTGTTATTTTCCTGGATAAACATTTGATTAAAAAGATAAGATTTTACAGATGATTTAAAACTAACTAAATTTTTAATGCACTTGATGTTATCAGGAAGTGCATTCCAGGATTTAATACCAGTGTAAAAAAAAAAGCAGAAGAAGCACCATAGGGACCAACTCGAGGTATCTGTAGACAATTTGGACTTGATCTTGTATTGACTGAACATGAATTTTGAATCAAACTGAACTGGTCAGATAAATAAGTTGGGGCTTGACCATGTAGGATTTTGAATACACGGTTCAGTTTGAGTTGGGTGGTATGGGATTCCAGTGGCAACATATTAACCTGTTTAAATTCATTTGCACCAAGATGGGTTCTGGCAGGTGCATCCAACAAGAAAGGAATAATTTTGTTCTGGGACACTTGAACTTTTTAGATAACCCAGAGTACCATGCAGTACAAGTGTAGTCATAGTGACACTGAATGAGGGCCAAAACTAATATTTTTTTTTAGTTTCCCTGTATGTAAGTATTTTTTATTGTAAAATGAAAAATACAGACTGGACTTATCATATTTTACTTTGTACTTGATGGTTACAAGTAGTATTTGAATAAACAGCTTGTTAATGGACAGAGGGTATCCAGATGGTGTATTATTTTGAAAAGCTTCCACGGAAGCCCCGTTCCGCATTCAGACTGACTTGACGCTGGCACAGCATGCTCGCTTTCAGTCCTGAAGAGAATAAAGTGTGCTGTGCCCTTCCAACCTGTCAGAAACTGAAGGTGGTTCAGTCCGTTCCGGGGAGTCAGCGGAGCAGAGAAGCTGGAGTGTCCGGCTCGGAGTGTTACAATCCAGGAACGTCATTAAGCGTCCTCCCCCGCCTCCAGTTAACGATCCCCGGCATGTGGGACCGCGTTCTCCTTGAATGACCTACACTCAACCTCTCACACGAGCGCCGGACGTCGGTTCATCCCAGCGGGACCACGTACTGGACGGGAGCCGCGGCGGGCTGCGCACACGGCGGGCAACAAGTCGCGGCGAGTCTCTGACGGGCTTCGGGGCCGACCCGGAGAGCAGCTGACCCGGACACGACGAACCGAGACGCGCTGCGGTGTTTCTCAGGACCGGACAAAGACCCGGGAGCTGCAGAGTCAACGGTCAGTGTTGGACGGATAAAAGGACTCTGCGGCGTTCGTGGACGGTTCAGGCGCTCACATGATGTACACAATCACCAGAGGTCCCAGCAAACTGGTTACACAACGGAGGACAGGTAGAGTGACTGTGGCTGTTATCTAATGCGTGATGCAATGTAGCGTCAGACTGCTTTCGCATCGGGACAGGGAAAGTTCGGGGTTCTTTCTTTAGGAGTGATGGTGGGGTGCTGGGCCGCAGAGATTTTAAAGTAACTCTCCTGCTTTTTTGTGTGCCGCAGGTAACACACAGCAGATCGAGAGCAAGTTCAGCGACTTGAAACTCAAGCCGACGTCCTGGCTCGCGTCAAAGTACGTATTTTCCTTTTTGTTGTTGTTGGGGGGGTTTTTTCCCTCCCTTGAACGCGTCCTGCTTGGAGCGTTTGTGACGTCTGCTGCCTTTTGAGCGGCGCGAGCCCGAAATACTTTCCACGTGTGCCGCGAGTGTGATCATGTAACCTGCATCCATTATCGGACGCAACTTTTCTGGGAGTTTTTCGGGCCGGCCGTAGGTTTGGTCAGTGTGTGCGCTGCGTAGTTGCGCCGACGTCCCTGATATACCTGTGGCGGCGGGTTGAGGGTCTGTGTGAAGCCACAAATGTGACTTGACTTGACTCCCCTCCCGCCCCCCGGGTGCCCCACCTGTTCCGTACTGGCGCAGCAGGAGGCCTGGGATCCCTTCAGGTGCAATACGAGGAAACACGCGGATCTACCTTTGATTCCCAGTTGATTTGCTACAAATGGCAAGAACTCAGGTAATACACCCAAACAGATGAGATGGACCAACTGTTAGAAACGTTTCAAGCTATATTTTAGTACAAGTCACAAACTGTAGTCTCTGAAATGAATGAGGTTTAAAGTTAATGTCTCTGGATCAGTAAAAGTAAGACTTCTTTTTTTTAATTTTAAAAAAAAAATATTTTACAGTCTTGAGTAAAAGTCTTGAGCCACCCCTTGTTTCTTTATATTCTGCATCCAAGGGGTCAGACTGTCTAGTAATTTTCAAAGTGGTCTTGAGCAATCATTCTTCTGGATGTCTGAAGGTCCTTCAGAGATCTTCTTTTCACTTATTTTCAGTCTAGTATTTGTACCTGATCATTTTCAGGGGAATGTTTTTTTGTTTTTTTTTTTTGTTTAAGCCATTTAATTCTAACCGATGAGCAGTATCTGAAAGTCACGTCCTTAAGAAGTGAGAAAAAAAAAAATCCAGGAAAGACCTAGCACTGGAGCTGAGGGCTGCATTTGGCCCTTCAGTTGACCTGGCTACAGTTCACATTGTCATTAATATGTGTGGAGGAGGTCAGGAGAAAGGTAAAACAGTGTCTACAGCCATCCATAAAACAAGGTGCTTTGTCATGGTTTGGGCTGCATTTAGGGATTCTTGTCAAAATTGGTGGAATTATGACACGGAACAGTACCGTCAGATTTCGATCTACCTTGCAATACCATCTAGAAAGGGTTTGCTTGGCAACTGCTTCATTTTTTCAGCTTAACGATCCCAAACACACTGCCAATAGAGTAAAAGCCTACCTAGATAGAGTAACGCACCATGGAACACTGGCAGTGATGTACTGACCTCTTCAGAGCCCAGACCTCAACAGTATTAAAGTAGTGTGGGATCATGCAAAGGGTTGGTGTGAGGGAAGAGGATGCAAGGGATAGGGTGAGATGGAGGCAGATGATCCGCTGCGGCGACCCCTTAAGGGAGCAACTGAAAGAAGAAGAAGGGATCATCTTGACAGAGAACAGAACAAAATGCAGCCAAAATCCAAAAGAGCTTTTGAATGTCCTTCAAGAAGCCTGGAGAACTATTCCTGAAGGCTGCTTAAAGAAATTAGAAGAATGCTTGCCTAAGAGTTCAGGCTATATTGAAGAATAAAGGTGGCCATACCAAATGTGTTTTAAGTTTTTTAGAACTTCATGTGCTGTATTTCCTTTTACATTTGAACATGATTCAATAAATCGTTGCACCTATTTTCCTAAAATAATATAATGAATTAAGGTTGGCTTAAGACTTTTGCATAGTACTATATATATCTGTTCTAATTTATAGCTATACATTGTGAAATCCATTCCAGTAGAAGCAAAGGCAGTTGAAAGCATTTGGTTAATTAAGCGCAAATTTAGTCAGATACTGTGCAAACACCCTCCAGATGAAGACTGCACCTGCTGGTTTGAAGTTCTTAAGAAAGTGGAGCAAAATAATATTTTTTTTCCCCATAAATATATTCAAGGTTTAAAATTAAACCATGTGATATACCCTGAGGCAACATCACCATAATCCAAAGCAGTGTCAGTTTGCATGGCTGCTGGTCAAACAGTACAAGTTCTTTTACCCTAACTATGTCATTTAACCCGTGACTGTCCTGAGCCAAAAGCGGCTCTCCTGCAGTTAACTCTTCTATTCTCTTTAGCTCTCCACCTCCAAAGATCGTGTTCAATCGTCTCAACGGGAAACGCTACCACAGTGCAGCCACGCAGAAGACCGAGAGCCCAGCCGAGGGATTCACTCCTGCACATGAGGAAAACGTCAGATTTGTATATGAAGGTGAGGGTCACAGGGTCAGTAGATGGGTTGATTATGTTAATACAAGGTCAGACCTACAAGAAAAGAAACCAGTATAGAGTTTTTTTCTTTCGGTGGGCGTATTATGGTCATTTTCATCATCATATTAGTTACTAGAGTAGCTTTGCATGAGTCCCAATTCAGAATTCTCCTTTTTATTTACCCTGAACTGGGCTTTGATGCAAGTCCTCAGTTCATCCAGTTTGAACTGAGCTGTTTTAGCTTTGTTTCATCTCCTTTTAAAGATGGCTTTCTTCTGATGTGCAGACCTGTTTGAAAGAGGCAGCCAAACGGGAGTAGGCAGCTTTAATATAAAGATTTACTAAATTTCCAATGGTAAATCACTCCTGTGATTAACTTGAGGTTTCTTATTCTTAATACATCTAACTTAACGACTGCAGCCAGCTCACAATTAGTAACTGAAAAAATCCACAAGCTGTCAATACAGTTTCAGATGAATGTTGTTTTTAGTCAGTAAAAAGCCTAAGAATGATTTAAAAATTTTGACTCTGCACCATTCACCCTGTATTGAAGATTACCCAGCATACCTCAGCGCTGGCCAGTACTTCATTCCCTGTTGGGATTCAGTGATTTGTGGAGCTGAATCGACATGAGCCAGCTATCTGTGTTACTCTTGGCCTGCTGCCAGTAAAGACTGCTCTGTGGTGTCCTTTTGTGACCATAAAGTTCAGCTGGGGAAGAGAGTTTCCCTTTTTGTTCTCTGCTCACACAGAAAGAAAAACCTCTATCACACTCTGAGTTGTTTTAAGAGAGAAAAGCTGTTGGGGCTTATTCCAGTTCATCACTGTTCCACAAAAAGCTGAAATTATAACAAATGTCACCTCCAGACATGATTAGAAAACACTTTACACACGCCTGTGCACACGTTCAACAGGTTCGTTATTTGACGTTGTTTTAAATGTGTGGCTGGCTGTTGGTGTTCAAAGTGAGTGGAGGACTCTTCAACAGAGACAAAACCTTGAGGTTTATCTTGATTTTTTTAAGCTTTAAAACCTTCACCTTCAGCTGATAAATACACCCCACAAACCAGTCCAGTCTTCTCAAGGTTCCCAACCTGTGACTAAATATTTATTTAATATTGAGATTTTTCCCAAGAAGTGGGAAGTGCTGTGTAGACAAGGTCAGTTGCTGGTTTGTTTTTTAGTGTCATCTTGGATTAGTTCAGAAATGAGGAAAACATTGAAATAATTCACTTTATCCACCTGTGTTTTTTTTAAAAAGGGTGGGGGGCTACATCTAGGCAGCAGTTACTGGATTGACTGTATGTGTGTTTACAGTATGGCAGGAGGTGGAGCAGAAGCTGGAAGACAGAGGAAGAGGGGAGTCGGCTGACAGCCAAGGGCCTGTTCAGTACACAGAGAAGACCCCCAGTGCTGCGATGAAGAGTAAGTCCCACCGTTTCTCTCTAGCCATTCAGAAACACGATATAACACACCAAAGTAAGTCTGTGCCCATTGAATCTAATCTTACTGTATGGGTTTATGGCATCCTGACAGATAAACCTCTTTATTCTCTGTAAACTGCTGAGCTTTGAACCAGTGATCTGTTTTTTTTTTTTATTTCAAGTTCTTTAAACTCCTGAACTGACTGGCTCTCATGTCTCCACAAGAACTGCATGCAAAGTTTTTCCTTTTTTTAAATTCTGTTTTATCTGCAGTCAGAGGGCAACTATTGTGATTGTCTGTTTTTAATTTTTAACCTTTGGTTTATGGGAACCTGGCTAATCCAGATAAACCAGCCATGGCTGCATGTTGTAGTGCACACACCCTACATGTCTGCTCCAGTTTCCTTTGTGTGTTGCTGTCCTGAAAAGCTTACAACAGAACAGTCTCCAAGGCTGTTTTTTCCAGAAAATAAACAAAGAAATATTATTCCAGATTTTTAAAAATTTCAGTAGATAAAATTATCAAAATGAGAGCAGTAAACCTGAGGATGGGCTTGGATTTTTCGTCCTCCATTATCAAGGTACCTTGTGTAATTGCTCAAAAGCTGCTTCATGGACAGGTGTGAGCTGTTTCTTAATTTCTTCATAAACTAAACAGGTAAAAGGTCTGGAGTTGATTCCATGTGACATTTCCCTTTGCAAGCAGATGCTGTGAATGTACATGTGTCAAAGGAAGCTCGTGATACAAATTAAGCAAAATGAGGCCATCAGGGAAGCAGGAACACTGTAATTTGTAATCCCTCTGTTGTCCATTCTGTGCAGACTTTGTGCCCATAGACCTGGAGGAGTGGTGGGCTCAGCGCTTCCTTGCCAACATTGCCAACCTGTCGTGACTGGGGTGAGGCTTTGACCCAGGACAAGAAGCACTACACTGATGCATCCAGAGTTTGCGGTTTTTCATGATCGTCACACGGGTGGAAAGGAGGCGAGCCCGTCTCCAGGATCTGCAGTGTTGTGCCTAATTTGGGCTGAGATTTGATGCCCCGTGCTTCACTCTGCTGTTGAGAAGTCTGAGTGCACAACAATGCAAAAACAGTGACCTGACTGTGAACTCTGACAACAATGACTTTCTGCTGTGCTGCCCTCAAGGATCCGTCTCTCTCTACTTGAATGATGTATCAGAAGCTGTGAGATTTTTCTTGGTCAATACCCTGCCTCCTTTCTCAAGTGTACTCAGCTCTGTGAACACCTTGGTTGATCTTTGGATGTAAAGCTACTGAAGAGCAAAAAATGTAAAATGTTTTTCAAAAACTTCAGTGAGATGGCATTTCTTTGGTGTGAAATAGGTCAGATTTTGTTGTTGTATTACACAACCACTGTGCTTTATGAAATGACAAAGGGAGTGTAAAATCAGTTTTATACATTGAGGGGTTTCACTGTAATCATTTTTAAATCAAACATAGGATATGATTGCATTTGTCATTCAGACATAGATCACTTTTACTTTTAATATTTTTCATGGTTTCATTGAGCCATACACATGATGGTGATTGGTTGGGAAAAACCCACTGTACTTGCAAAAATGAGAATAATCAGTATCAACTCTAATAAAGAGTTACTTTTGAATGTTAGTGACAATGGTATAGAGACTAAGAGCAGGGTGTGTGGGATGCACTGCCCCTAATGTCTCCTCTGGTTTGCCAAAGGTAAAAACGCATTCAAGAAAAATGCTTTCACCTTATTTCAAATTAGGAGTTGGTCAGATACACATATTTGCTGTCTAGGTTGCTCTCTTGTGAGATGAGAAACTGAGAGATGTGTAAATGTTACCTGGTCCTAAGACTCCTGTCATGACTTTTATGGATAAAGTGACCAGGGTGTTCATTCAGGGCACCTTGATATACCATCGAATTTACTGGAGAGAAGGGCATTTCTGAAAGGGACTGAAGCAGTCATTTGTAAACACCACACTACAGCCAACATTTATCTGGGTTTATTTTCTTAATAAATTGGACATCTGGAAAAAAAAAAACACTTAAAACACAATGGGTCCTGAAGAAATTTTCATATCTACTTAGTTTTAAACCTGTTTTCACCAAAAACGCTGGTTGCCTGGAAATCAGTCTTAACTCATAATTTAATGTTTCCCATAGCCTCTTCAATTTTCAGACAAATGTTCCAAGTGCCAAAATAAAACCTGCAACCCTTCAGTTTGTTCATAAAACCATTCTTGCAGCCAGTTTAAAAGTGTGACTACTGTATAAGATCTTTTTTCTACCACTTTCTCTTTCAATTGCTTTTGCCCCCTTTTCCTGTCATTTTGACCCTCCTGCGGCTGGGTGCAGAGTGGCCTGGCTTGGCTGTGGTGAAAGTGATGCACTGAGAGTCCAGGTAGTCTACCAGCTTGGCGGCACCTAGGCGGATCCCAGCTGCCTTGAGTTGCTCCTGAAGCTGAGACAAAACCAGGGGCTTGTACTGGAGGATCTGACTGTACAGCCTGGAATCAGACAAGATGAAGGTGCGCACGGCCTGTAGCCGATCCTGAAGCCGGGTCACTGCTTGAGAGGCAGAGATACCACCATCGCTGTCTGAGTCCCCATCAGATGAGATGCACAGTTCTGGATTGGACCTGATGAGAAGAAAGTGGTTTATTTTACACAATATAAGAAAGTAGCTCAAAGCAACAGCAAGCACCACTACACATTACACATTCCCACTCTGATTAACAAGTGACAAGCATCCAACTTGTAAGGCTTTTGGGGGAGAAAAAGGTTGATATGCAAGAGCTGGTATTGCAAAACTACTTCAACAGGATATCAGGTGCACTACAAAGTAAGATTAATGGGCTAGTAAGCTATGTTGAGGTTAAAGTCAGAATTTCCAACATCAAAAAGTGGCTTTCTTAAAGCTGGCTTTATCACTGCGTCACCTTATGCTGAACTCATAACCTGGTCTAGAATAGGTTAAGTTCAGAGTATTGGTTTAAAATCAGCTGCTCTGAACAGTATTTTATTTAAGGTATATTTTGATTGCTTTATAGACTGTCTGCTGTAGGAATGTTTTATACATACAGTCAGTTCAGTCATATCTTACTGCTATCACTGATTGATGCCCAGCTGTAAAGTTCTAGCAGCACACAGTGTGTAAATTGCATTGTCACAGGAATTTACTTTCACTTCATTCGGTGATGCAGAAAAGGTATAAATGTTTATATATTTGGTCCTGATCTGCTCTCTTTTACACTAAATGCAGGTACTTCAGATCAGAAAACCGATCAGTTACATTTATAGTATATCACTGACAGTATTCAACCAATAAAACTATTTTCACTTTGATCTCGAGACAAACTAAAGCGATTTCCACATCTTCTTTATTAGGCTATGGGAGAGGGTCAGAACTGAATGTACCAACTGACATGTATTGTTTAAAAGTATCATGTTAAAGTTTCAGAGCTTTAATGGCCAGCTGTAACATTAGGATTAAACAGTAGCACTGAACACACACTGACTGGTAAAGCAAATATATTGAATTAATATACTCATACTGCTTGGTGTGTTTGTGATGATCATGAATTCAGTAGTGAAAATAAATACTTGTGAATTTCCAAGATTAATGATTTTCTGAAGCATAACTCTTGTCTTATTTGCATATTATAGTTTTAAGTCCTTTATGATCGCCATCACCCATTCATCTGAGATTATTTCTGACTGCAGTAGACTGTGCTCAGTTGATCCATTTTCTGCAAAAGGGTCAAATGTCATGTACCACACCCCCTTTTACAGTTAAAACCAGAAGTTTACGTACACTGTGTAAAAAGACACATTTTTTCTCACTGTCTGAAATTAAATCAGACTAAACTTCTCCTTTTAGGTGAGTTAGGATTGCCAAAATTATTTCTATTTGCTAAATGCTGCAATAATCAGAGAGAATATTTTAGAGAGATTTTTATTAATTTCTTCAAAGTCAGAAGTTTACATACATTTCCTTAGTATTTGGTAGCATTGCCTTTAAACTGTATGACTTGGGTCAAGCGTTTTGGGTATCCTTCCACAAGATTCTCACAATAGTTTGCTGGAATTCTGGCCCATTCCTCCGGACAGAACTGGTGTAGCTGAGTCAGGTTTGTAGGCCGCCTTGCTCACACACACCTTTTCAATTCTGCCCACAGATTTTCTATGGGATTGAGATCAGGACTTTGTGATGGCCACTCCAAAACATTGACTTTGTTGTTGTTAAGCCACTTTGTGACTATTTTAGCAGTCTGCTTAGGGTCATTGTCTATTTGGAAGATCCATTTGTCTTCAGGCTTCAACTTCTTGGCTGATGGCTTGAGCTGTTGCTTCAATATTTCCACATATTGTTCTTTCTTCACGATGCCATCTGTTTTATGAAGTGCACCAGTTCCCCCCTTTTCCTCCGATGCTCATTATGGCCAAACAGTTCCACTTTAGTTTCATCAGACCATAGGACATAAAAAAATTAGGGTCTTTGTCCCTGTATGCATTTGCAAACTGTAATCTGGCTTTTTTATGTTGGTTTTGGAGTAATGGCGTCTTCCTCGCTGAGTGGCCTTTTAGCCCATGTCAGTACAGGACTCGTTTGACTGTGGATAATGACACACTCGTACCAGCTTCAGCCATCATCTTCACAAGGTCTTTAGCTTTGGTTTTGGGTTTGATTCGCACATTTCGGACCAAAATCCGTTCATCTCTGGGACACAGAACCCGTCTCCTTCCTGAGTGGTATGATAGCTGAACATTCCCATGTTGTTTATGCAGCTAATTGTTTGAACAGATGAACGTGGCACCCTCAAGCATCTGGAAATTGCACCCAAAGATGAACCAGACAGTTAGGATATAGAAATAATTTTGGCAACCCTAACTGCCGTAAAACAGGAGAAGTTTAGTCTGATTTAATTTCAGACAGTGGGAAAAAAAATTTTGTGTCTTTTTACACAGTGTATGTAAACTTCTGGTTTTAACTGTATCTATATTTAGCTCCTCTCCCACATAAGGGCACCCTCTGGTTAATTCATCTTTCTTCTGATTGGTTGCCAAAAGATGACATTTGAAGGTTATCTGTTTTCTTTGATATCATACAGAAGCAAGAGAAGAAAAAAAATTGTGTGTATAGAGCCTAAGATTGTGGATTAATTGCACATATGCTGAACTCATTTAAAACTTTGATCATGTTTAATATGAGCATCCTCCACTTTAACAGTACATATGACAGAAACTAAGGAACTGGGTAATATGTCAACTTTAAGATAGTAACTGCTCATTTTATTTTATTGACAAATAAAAGACAACAAAGATTCAATGTAAGGGAAGGACAAAGGACATAGCAAGTAGGCCTTTTTAGGGCTGGGTGTTTTGTGAAGATGCCACAAGCTCTAAATCACCCAGCAACCCATCCACTGACTTTTTCCACCCAGAGAAATGTACCCTTGTCCTGCATAACTCCTCCTGATGTTCTGATCTGTCACCTTTGACTGTGTGTTGGCAGGATGGCAGCCAGCCCTCTGACCTGGATAGTGGCGTGTCAAACCCTCTCAGCCAGCCTCCGGCAGAGTCCGGCGTTCCCCTGCCTGCCCTCAACCTCCTGTTCAAGGACGGGCAGCTAAGGGAATGGAGTGGGCGGGCCCCTCCTCCTCTAAACATCTCAGCCCTGCAAAAAGACCAACTGACATAAACCATCACCAACACTTCTGGGTTTAGGAATGAAGAAACAGCGTCCCAATGAAGAGGACCACCCTCTTTCTGCAGTGTCAGTCTCACTGAGGAAATTCCTATTCGTGGTCCAGCCCTGCATCTTAATATCCAGTTCCTCATTCATAAGCCCACCATCATGTCTGTCAGTGTCCAGTCATGGGATAATTGGCCCCATGAGCACTTTGTCATTCACCTACTGTATGAGGAATCATCCTGGCCAACACTAGTACCAACCTTCTTTGCTGTTCCCCTTCCTCTGTGATTCCTTGTATTCGTAGCAAGGCAGTGTTATCTGTTGGAGTGGTGCTATTATCACAAAATATCACAGTGAAGCAGGTAGACATCATTTAACCTGGATGACCATTTAACTGGAAACTAAAACGCTGTTTTCACTGACTCCACCCTACCCTTCAGTCAATGGATGTTTCGTGACCCTTGAGAGCAGAGTATAAAGTGGTTGATATTCTATAGATGTTCTAAAAAATGACCTATAAAATAAACATTGAAATGTTGAACAGACTTCTTCAGGAATCATTTGACAATATGCATATTCTAGGACCAAGTCTTTGGACTTAAACCAGGTTAATACAGACCCTGCTGCCTCCCTGTGTTGTCTCATGTCAAGTGATCTAATGCATGATACTGTTGCACAACCCGTACCATAAAAAAAAAATTATTTCCTCTTTTCTTGTAATCAATATTTGGGGGCATTTATTACTTGCACTGTGCAGGGTTTCTTCAAACCTGTGAATGAAGTAATGTCATTCTTTTCTAAAAAAAAAAAAAAAATGTTGGATCATTTGTAGTGTGCACATGATTTTAGAGCTCAACAGAAAAAAAGCGTTTCCTCATGGAAATACATACAGGGCATCTGAGAAACAGATGTTTTTAAATTCTTTTTATTTTGTTTCTTTTTAGAAAACACCAAAGACATTTTTTTCTTTACAGTGATTTTTTAAATCCCTTTTTCTTTTTTGTTGTTGTTGCCTTATTATTTTCAGCCAATCTCAAAAAATTAGGCCTGAGATAAAATCTGATGATTTTGATTTGCTTTTGTTTAGATCTCTGCCCTTTCTTTAACTCACAGGTTTTTATTATTAGTAATGAGCACTTGATGTAGTTTGTGTAACTAAAAAAAATTACCAATACTGGATCACAAACTGCCACCCATCATCAAAAATGTGACGAGATTAACCAAGCGAACCAAACTGCAAAGAATGGGAACAGTTAGATCTGTGCGTTTGACCCAGGGCTGTTGCCACTGTTGCTTGCCAGCACTCTCTCTCTCTCTCTCTCTCTCTCTCTCTCTCTCTATGGATCAGCTTTTGTGCAGTGCTGTGCTGTGCACTTTTGGCCGGCCCAGCACACTCTCCAGGGGATTCTGTTTACACCATGTTTTGGAGGAAAAAAATGGGGTTTGTAGTCTAGAGAGAAGGCAACTTTGTTGTGAAGGCTGTTACAGACCCAGGGGATGGAAATGCTTATGCTTTGCCCAGCTTCTCAGAGATGTGATGGCCCAAAAAGTGTCTGAAGCCTGTCATGAATTTTCAGTGTTGCTCCAAGAATATAGAGTACTTTTTATTGCATTTAAAATGGAAACCTAGTTTGCTGAGTTCTCCATTTTTTTTTAGAAGGAATCTAAGTTCTGCAGTTTCTGACCCACTTGTGGTTGTTTCTTATAATGTGATGCTAAAATAGTAAAAAAGAGACTGGTGTGAGGACTCCTTGAAGCATGATGACTGTGTACAAACTGTTGTGTGTATGTTGCGTGTGTATTGTACACCTGACAGGTGTGTTTTAATACATGCCTACCTTTCACAATAAGAGTTCCCTCCTAATCCTGCCTGTTGTTATCTACTTGCAGTTACTTGGTCGTCCCAGATATCCCCCATCGTTCCCCAGATATACATCCACCTCAGTGTTTAAAATGCTAGTTTTATATGTCAGCAGATATTTTAGGAAATCTTTGTTGTAGCTTGTTTAATGGGACTGTGAATATTTGACAAACTTAATAATCTTGTAATTACAAGGGTTTAAAAAAAGAAGAAAGTGATATTCCTTCACTCTGCCCTTCCTTCATCCCTGCTCCATCATGCCTCTTCTCCAAATACATATTATTACAGATAAATATGTAAAAAGTATATGAAGATATAAATAAATATCTAATAAGACCAAACTCTCTTCCCTCCCTGAAAATGTCCTGCTGTTTCATATTTTATTTCTCATGTGTACTTCTGAAGGTTTTGAGTCACTGACTCCACTGCCCACAGGCTTTGACTTGTAGCCAATCACATTACACCATAGTAGGCTGATAAATGTTTTCCAAGCCAGGTGGAACAGATGGTGTGCAAGACGCAGCGGTCCGGATGCTCTGTCCATCTGCCTCAAGTATACGCATATTCAGCTATCCTCGTAGATTTTAGTGGACACTGAGCTGAAAAACACAATGTTGAATAGATGGCTGTGCAGCCTTTGATAAGCTATGAAAAGCCCACATTTTTGGGGGGAAGATTAAGGTGTCAGTCTGAGGCTGGCTGTGTCCCCATCGGACAGGTGGAGCCCTGCCTAATTGAGTGTGTCTCCCAGGCCTCCCTGCTCCAGTAATTTCCCAGCACCACAAATTACAGTGTGTTACCAGGGGGCACCAGGGGCGTAAACTGGGTCATGCCACCCGAGGATAAAAAGCACCAAGAAGCGGTCAGATAGGCTGCATGTCACCACTCTAACAGTGTATTTCTTTCCCAGTACCGTCAGCCTACGTTGATATAAAACCTCATCCCCTGAAAAGGTGTAATACATCTCCTGAATTCATTTTGACTCCTATCATATGCATTGTCAGACTGGGACTGCTGCAGGGCTTCATGCTGAAATAGGAGGAAAGCAAAAAGGGGGAAAAAAAGTGCTCATTCACAGTGTGCACACAAACTGCAGCCAAAGCTGATGAAAGACCCATGAATGGTGAAATCACACCAGTCTCTTGCACATTGTATTCTGCTACTTAATCATCTTTATATCATTTCAAGTAAAATCAGATAATCTTTGTTTGAATAAAGTTGCATCATTATCAGGTCAAATCATGATGTTAAGGTTTGTATTTCTCTCTCACCTCAACTATGTGAAAACTGTCTATACTGCCAAAATACACAAAAAAATACACCTGAGAAACAGGCTGAGAAGGGAATGGATGTCTGTAGCAAATTCAGTGAACAGCTTTTGATAAATTTCACTAAAATCCACAAGTGAGAGAGTTCATAGTGCTGCCAGAAGAAAAGCTGCCAGTCACCAAACTGATTGGGGCCCATCATCCGGGGACAGTATAAACTTTTGTGCCTGATGAGATTAAATACGTATTTCTCCTGACAAATAAAAAAATATGTTGATGCAGCTGGAAAAGTAGATTTAAGATATGAATATGTCATGTATTGTGGCATATCTATAACTACAGTATAGTCCTGTCCTGGTCCTGTCTTGACCTTAAAACCTGCATAAAGAAGTGTGTTCTTTGTGACCCTGGCCCATTGTTACTAACCAGGGAAAACATTCAATCTGGATTACTCAGGGTTACAGGGAAACAACTTAATGTGATCCTGTGCAGCTCTAAGAAAGCTCAGTCTCTTAATTAACCTGATAGCCTGAAGGAGTGCTGCCCGAAGGTCTCCTCGCTAATCTGTTGAGTTCGCCGTCTCAACTGAGGCCTTTCTGCTTGCTGAAACTACAGAAATCTGCACTGGGTGACTTTACATTTGTAATCTGTGTGTGGAGTGGGCACCCAGCTCAGTGCTGGGGTCACACTTAGTTTCATTCACCCTGCAAAGTTAGTGTCTGTCTCTTCTGCAGAGCTGAACATTTCTCTCCTTTCACTGCAAATACGCTCTCCTACTCTTGCAGCCATTTCATGTACAGGTGTTTTCAAACAGAGGCTGCATTTTTTTTTGAGGGGGGGGGCACATTCCTTTTGCCTGTGGGCTACAGTGGTGAGACCCCCCCCCCCAGAACTGAGCACCTCCAGGCAGGCTACATACCAATACTACTGTAATGGAGCTATTATGGTCCCACCAGGAGACAGCGAGCAAAGGACTTTGCAGCTTCAGTTTATTCAAGGACAGACAGGTGGCTGGAACTGTAAAATATTCCCCAAATATTGGCCCTACCCTCACTGTCCTCCTGACTGTATGCAAAGCGGCTTTCACCTGTTTATGGATGAATCCTTCCAGGATTTAAGCGTTTTTTAAAATTATTTTTGATTTTTTTTGCAAAGTGTTTTCAAATGTTCAAAAGATGAAAAAAAATGCATTTAAAATAAATAATTGGAATTAAAATACTCAACAAAATCGAAACAGATGAGTGTACCAGAGAAAACAAACACTTAAAATAAACACTGTAAACATAAAGTTTGTATATTTTGCTTTACAGTTTGAAGACGAACTTCAAACCTGTATGAGTAACACTAACCACTCTCCTGCCTGTAGTGCGTGTCTGAGGCGGTGAGCGTGCAGGAGCGGATGTTAAAGACGAAGTGGTGAAAATTACGCGCACTTCCGCTTTAAAAGCGGGGTTGCGTGAGGCTGGAGAGAGTCGCTGCTGATGCCGAGTCACAGACCGACGCCGGGCGGTCGGATCTCTCGCGGCGCGGCGCTCGGTGTCCGATTCGTCCTCCTGCTTTTTCGGTCTGTCGAGGAATTCGGTCGTTAACTTCGGGAGGTTAGCGTGAGAGGCCACACCTGAGGGACGTTTCTTCACTGCAGTTTGTCTTCTCCCGACTCCACTTGTTGATGGGGCACTAAGAGGCTGTCGCCAAACGGAGACGATCGCACGCGTAATTTGGATAAAGCTGGAAGTTTGTTTTTTTTTTTTGGTCGCAGATGGTGGGGATGTTTGGCAACCGGTGACAGCCTCCTGCGTCTGATCGTATTACACAGGCTGCTGCCGGCATGGGTAACCAGGTGGACAGGCTGTCACATTTAAGTTACGCAGAAGTTCCCACGGTGGACCCGAACGGCGTGGACACGGAGGACGGCCCGCGGATTGGCGTCTCTTACATATTTTCCAACGACGACGACGAGCTGGAGGATGGCTGCGCGGTCGATGGCACAGATAAAGACCCGAATCAGGAAGAGAAGCAGTACGACCAGCGCGACGAGGTGGAGTGCGCGGTGTACAACAGAGACGAATGCATTTACGAGAAGAGCGCCAAGTCTTGCAGCCTGGAGGTTTACTCTCCAGAGAACCTGCTGAACAGATGCAAACCGGGCGACCTGGTGGAGTTTGTGGCTACGGGTCAGTACCCGCACTGGGCGGTGTATGTGGGGGACTTCCAGGTGGTGCACCTGCACAGAGCCGAGGTGAAAAACAGCTTCCTGACGGACGCGAGTCAGGGCAGGAGGTGTCGGGTTGTGAACGAGCTGTACAAATTCAAGGCTCTCGGTCCGGACATGGTGGTGCAAAACGCGATGGAGCAGGTGGGATTAAAGGACCGAGAGCTGAGCTGGAGAAACTCTGAGTGTTTTGCAGCCTGGTGCAGGTTCGGCAAGAGGGAGTTCAAAATGGGTGGGGAGATACGCATAGGGAAGCAGCCCTACAGGTTGAAAATACTCATGTCGGACAAACAGTCACATGTGCTGGAGTTCCAGAGTTTGGAGGACATGATCATGGAGAAGAGGAGGAACGATCACCTCGGAAGGACAGCCGTGCTCCGGGAGCTGGCCGCTCATCTCAGCAGGATGGAGGACATCAAAAGCGAGCCAGGAGCTGAATGATGTCTGCTTTTAGTGCTCTTTAAAACAGGCTGATTGCTTTGCAGCTACAGCAGTCTTTACTCAACACACCCTGATACACTGTCCCTTTGCTCTATAGCAAACATTCACTCCTTTATTTTATTTTTAACTGGTGCACAGGTGTCTTTCCTACCTGAGCATTGCCAGTCCAGGTATGGATTTGTGGGCCATGCTTTTTATTAGTTACATTAATGTGATTGCCTTAAAGCCACAATCCTCCACATCCTCTGTTGCTCTTTGGCCTTAGCAAATATGCATTGAGTTTTATGAGATAAAGTGACTATATTGATTTGCATCCCCCAAAGCCTGTCCAATCACAGAATGTATAGATTTCTAAAAGCTTTACACATCTGTCTTAAACTCTCATGAATCTGTAAGTAGAGCAACATCTTCTCTATTTATAGTATGTCTTGTTACTTGATCCTTGTGTGGTGTAACTTCATGTCATCTCACCCAGACAGCAGTGTCAGAGCTGCTCTCTGAATACAAGCAGTCATTTTTTGCCCTTAAGGAGCAGTGTGTATTAAGGTGATCTGTTATCAGCAATTGAGTCCTATGTATTTATGCTTTTTAATCGTGTAAAATCACTCTCAGATAGTAATCGTGTTTTTGTTCACTTATGAAAAGATATTTCTATATACAGTGTTAGGGGGTCCCCTTCCATAGGAGTTATCATGTTGTAAAGTCTGTTGGGCTTTTACACCCGAGCCTACAAGGCTCATTGGGCCGGAGCTTATCCCCAGTTTCTGTAGTGTGAAGCGACTTAGGGGTTGGACTGCTCCTGGATGGGACACTAGTCCTAACCCTTCCCAGTATTTTACTGGTACCCATTTTTTACTGCTGGGTGGACAGAGGCACACTTGCGGTTGGGACCTTGCCTGAGGGTCTTGGCACAGCGAGGGTCTGACTGGCATTCAAACTCACAACCTCTCGATCATGAGCCCAGCACCTTAACTATTACACCACCGCCCCATGCTCATCATGTTGTGCTGCCATGTTTCTACAGTAGCTCAGAACAGACAAAAAGATTAAATTGTTGCAGTCTGCATTCTCACCAGTAGATGTCACTAAATAACACACACTGGTCCTTTAAGGGTAATTCTTACACCAGCACATCTGAAGAAAATGTCTGTTACCCACACCTAAAGTTTAAGTAAACCATGGATCATTCTTTTTGAAATGAGTCTTGTTGTCTGTATTGTTATGTTTGGTAAAAGTAAGAGAAGCTCCTGGAAGATAGCAATTGTGATTCAGTTAATAACAGCTTATTTCAAAGGCTCCCTGATGTCATCTTTGTGCGTGTCTTTGTGAGTATGGGTATTGTTTTAAGTGTTTCCCAGAAATGGGTTTATTCCTGCATAGATTACATTTTCTTAATTTTTGACTGGCTAGTTCAAGCCATGTTGCAATACCCCAGCAGTTAACACTGTTAAAGGTGAGTAATTAGGGTGGCGTATAAAAGATGGGCATAGCTGTTAGGTCTCAAAAGCGAAGTGGGTGTGCCTTTAATCTGTATTCTTTTTAACTGTCAGCAGAAGATAACTATTTTGATTTGTAGGTAGTATAAAAGATTGACATGCCTCCACAATGTAGTGGTAGATATATTTGCCTAACACACAAAAGGTCCCTGGTTTACAACTCAGAGGAGACACAAGCCCAGCCTTGTGGGTCACAAGCCATCACTCTTAGTGTCAGTCCCAAGTCCAATTAAATGGTAGGATTGTATCAGGAAGCGCGTCTGGAATTAAAAAAAGATTGCCAAATCACATATGAAGGTTGCTGTGGCAACCCCTTGGGGCAAAAAGAGAGCAGGTAAAAATACCTCGTATAAAAGATAGATGTCACTCACTGATTAATTAAGCCTCGAGGTGAGCGTTTTCACCATCTTAGTGTTTGAAACTGGATGTGACCGGTGAGGGATGAAACTGACTGTGAAACTGCTCATTGGCTAATCACTTGTCAGTCACAAGTTGATCGCTAATGAGTGCATCTTGGATAATCCTTTCTGAATCTCAAAATAACCAAAATTTATAAGATGGACTCAATGTTTTTAGTGAGTGACTGAACCCAAACAGGAAAGTGTTTATAGAGGTCTGGGTAGAGGGCGGTCTTCCCATAACGGTCTACACAATCAGAAGTCTTTTTGCAACTAGGAGTTGCCCCTGATGGCCATTAAAAAGAATGCAGGTCTGAGGGACTGTGTCATTGGTTTCATTTTTCAGACCTGGATCCCACGTCAATCTTTTGTCCAGTCTATGCTCTGATTACAAAATAAGCCCAGTCATACAGAAGTCGATGGTGAAAATAACTCTACTACTTACTTGATTCCAAGAAATTTTTTGGTGGGTTTATAGGCTAAATCGCTGGTTTAAAGTGTCCTTAAATACAACATGATATTCACTTAGTAAATTATGGTCACAACTGGAGTCTAAAAGGAGGATAAAACAATCTGTAAGTAATGTGAAAACCATGGAGGTTGAACAATTGTGAAAAATCACTTCAATTTATTTGACCACAAGATCAGTTAGTGTGAGAAGTATCTGCACCAAAATTCATGTATTTACAACTTATTAGGACGTGGTAGGTTGTGGCATCATTACAATTAGGCTGGCTGATTTTTTTCATATTACCAAATGGAATAATACCAAGATGACAATTCTGAATCTCTTAACATACACAAATGCTGACTTAAACTTCTAAATCCTTTTTATTGTTATACGTAGACATCTTCACTCATTTTGTGAAAATGTGCATAATTCATGGTTTATTGAGCTAGCTTTGCATTTCATCTAGTTGTGTTTTGGCTCACTTTTAACTGAGGTATCACCAGAGTAACCTAAGCTACTCAGATATTCTACTCTCCACCGGTTCAGATGATCAGAAACTAAAATGCCTGCCTTCTCATTAATCAACTCTGCAAAAAACAGAGCCACAATTTGAGATGATTCCAGGAGCCAACAGCTGGAGAGGGAGCAGAAAGTGCACTGGAATTAATAATTAACAAAAAGTGCCTTAAGCGGTATTTGTTTAGGGGACCTTGATGTCCTGCTTGTGGCCCTGCTCACAGAATTCGGATATGTACTGCATCACTGTATTCACCTAAAAGCTGAAACTAATGAGGTGAAACATTAGCACATTAAAGAAAACAAGGCAAAAGTTTGGATGAGAAACTTTTCACGGAATGAAGAACCACTCCTCAATTACTGCCTGAAACTACAATGAATGTTTGCAGCGATTTTTATACCATCTGTCCACTTTGCTATTTAACTAGCACTCGAAACAAATAGCAGGTGGCAAAAGGACCATCATACAGCAAACTACATTGGTTTTTGCATGTAAATCCCACTTTTCAGTTTTGTAGTGTTCCAGACAGAAAACTATTTACACCGAAGCCTTTAAGAACATGATGGAAGATTGCTATTGAGTTTTTAAAGCCTCAGTGTGATGATACAACAAAGGAAAGACTGCACATTGTGCCTCACCAGTGGCAATGATAAGCTTAAGTAGTTTAGGAGTCTAATGTGCAGGTTTAGCATCAGAAACAGGTACGCTGAATTGTTATTTTTTTCTCTTGAGCATATACATTTAGTCATATAGTTTATTAATCCTGAAAGAACTCAGATGTTGCTCAAAAAAGATCTCACAAGAACATTGTTTATTTAATCCACAAAGAATAATAGTGTATTGTATCCAAACTGATGTGGTGAGAGCAAGCACTAGGGCTAGTGAAGGCATCGAACATGTCTTCTGTTTCACATGTTCACTCACTTCATCCCCCAGCAATTTTTCAAACTGTTATCACCCTTTTTAAATGCAAAATATGTATGTAAATCAAGTCTGTAGTAAAACAGAAGTTGTTTTAACCTGTAGATGTCTAGCATTTTTACCTTGAAAATAAATGTGGCAGTCTGTCAAACCTATTAAAGGAACAAACACACTAAAATGCCCTGCTAAATGTGGAGCAAACTGACCACACTGTTAGATATCTGGGTTCTTTAGCCACAATGTGCTCCGTTTTCTCAGAAGTTGCTTTCATGTTCTGTGCAGCACTCTAATCAAATTACAACATGCTAAAACCATCCTTGGGGTCTTGTTGAGCTCAGCCTTTCCTAAGTGTATTAGACACTTTAATATTGAGCCAAGAGTCATTTAACAAGACAGGAGTGCATCTGTGCAAATGTAACTGCTGTAGCTGCAAAGAGCTTATATCCTCTCATGTGGAAATGATGGAACAGCCTTCATGTGAGTTGCAATGAAGATACTGTAGATTATTTCAAAATTACAGATCTCGGTTCTTGAGATGTTTTGATTAAACAGGAGATAAAAAGGATGAGACTGAGTAGATGCCTTGCTGTGGCTGTGTGGAGTTTTTGTTTCCTCACTCTGGTTTAAGATGATTTATTTAAAGTTAGGCAGTGCTTTTGGCCCGTGAGCCCTTAAAAAGAGACAATTCCCAGATTAGTTATTATGAGTTTTTCTTCCCCGTTTAATTTAAAAGTATGGAGGTTTTAATTCTTTAAATCTTCCTGCCATTAAAATGTGAATGTTTACACAGCTACACTTTTTATGTGTGTCCAATAGACAGCTGCTTGTTTCAATAAATTAAAGATTCTGTGTCTGAAAACAAGTAAATAAAGACAGGTTGCTAAATTTATTTTAACTTAAACTGGGAATAAGTGAACACAAATGGGCATAGATTTAAAAAAAAAAAAACTTTTATTCTATGGAAAACTTTAAGCTCTAAACAAATAAGCTCCCTTGTATTTCCCTTTTGGGGTACTTGACCCATAGGTTAGGATCAACCTGGCTCTTAAACAGGACTCTGAAGTTATCTAATCAATGCTTTCCTTTTGAGACAATTAGCTGTTCTTCAGTCAACACTTAAAGATATAACTTAATAAAACTTTTTAAAGAATGAGACCACGATAAATGATTTCAAAAGGTTTTCCACTTTTAATGGGACCTATAACCTGTACAATTTAATTGAAAAAGAAGCAAGTCTGTACAATAAGTATGCAATAAACTGGTTGCATAAGTGCACACACACTGAAACTAATACTTTGTTGAAGCACCTTTTGCTTTAAATACAGCATTCAGTCTTGTTGGGCACACACCTGCCATGAATTATAGTAACTCTGACTAACCCCAAATAAAGTTCAGCTGCCCTAGTAGGATTTTCTTGACAATTACTCAATTGCATTATATAGCAAATGCCATGGTTCACAGAGAGCTGATAAAGCATCAAAGGGATCTTATTGTTGAAAGGGATCAGTCAGGAAAAGGGTAAAAAAAATCCCCTCAACATTGCAGATAACATGGAACACAGTGATGGCAGTCATCAAGAAGTGGAGAAAATGTGGAACCACACTGACAGTAAAACTGATAATAAGACGAGATGAAAACTGCTCAGGGAGGCTACCAAGAATCAGAGTCATAATCAGAATGCTTTATTATTCCCAGGGGGGAAATTTCTTGCATTACAGACACTCTGTTAAGTATACATAAATATAAATATGAAGATAGCAATACAGTTAAGAAGATTAAATATATAAAAACCCAATATTTAGAGAGTTCAGTCTGTAGCATAGATGGTTTAAGGTTGAGCAATATTATTTGCAGCATGTGTACAGCAAGGCAGTAGGTAACAGTCCAGTAATCAAGGAGAGGAGCTGTAAAGTGTAACAGCCACTTGTAGGAGTGTCTATAATCATTAATCAGAATAACATTATTATACAGTTATTATTGCATTGTTATTTACACAGATATAAATGAATGGAATATAGAAATGAGTGAATGAGGATGTAAATATGAAAGTTGATATAAATAAATATAATAGTATAATATATAGATATATATACATTATAAAATAAATAAAGAGAATATAAATCTGAGGATGGAAAATGAAGTTTAAATTTATCTGGGGGCAGATAAGAAGATCAAATATATCACCTTAATGTGTCAGAGTATACTATATACAGTATATAAAAGGTGAGGAAATCAAAATAGTCCAAGTGTCATAGTGAGAGGTATACAGCATCCCTGAAGGATCTGCAGGAATTTCTGGCTAGTACTGGTTGTGTGGTACATGTGACAACAAACTCCCCTATTCTCCATATGTCTGGACTATGACTTTGCAAGACAGAAGCCTTTTCTTACAAAGAAAATTATCCAGACCTTACTAAATTAAAAAAAGGATCTGGAATAATGTTTTGTTGTCTGATCAAACCAAGGGTGAACTTTTGGGGAACAGTTCCAAAAGGCAAAAACAACAGCGCGCATCTCCAAAAAACACCATACCCACTGTGAAGCATGGTAGTGTCAGCATCATGCTTTTGGGTTGTTTTTCTTCAGCTGGAACTGGGGCTTTAGTCAAGGTGGAGGGACTTGTGAACAATTCCAAATACCAGTCAGTTTTGGCTCCAAAACCTTCAGATGTCTGTTAGACAGCTAAACCTCCAGAGGAATTTCACCTTTCAGCACAACAATAACCCCAAACATACATCCAAATCAGCAAAAGTATGGTTCCACCAGAAGAAAATTAAAATTTTGGAATGGGCCAGTCAGAGCCCAGATCTAAATCCAGTTGAAAATCTGTGGGGTGACCTATGCATAAGAAATACCCATGCAGTCTGACAGATTTGGAGCATTTTTGCAAGGAAGAGTGGGCAAATATTGCCAAGTGAAAATGTGCCATTCTGATAGACTCCTGCCCAAAAAGACTGAATGCTGTAATTAAAGCAAAATATGCTTCAACAAAGTATTAGTTTTGGAGTGTGCACACTTATGCAACCAGCTTATTTTACATATTATACATTTCATTTCGTATTGTTTTTAAATGTTTCCCCCTGACAGATTTGTTTGCTTTTCAATTAAATTGCACAGAAAAAGTTTTGAAATGATTTGTTGTGGTCTCATTTTTTTTTTTACATCAGAAAACCCTGGTATTTTGACAGAGATGTGTTCACATTCTATATCCACTGTGCATGACTATATAACAAACCTGTAAGTGACATGTGTTCCTGTGATGTTACAGGTACACACATTGTAACCTTTAAATTTTTATCACAAAATGTGTTTTATTTTTCTGTGGACCTTCTTATGGTAGATGAGAAGATTGTACTACAGTCAGACTGTTCTTACAGTGAAGCAGAAGTCATCCAGAATTAACTGTCTCCTTGGGCCTTTCCAATGATGGGATGTGAAAGCTCAGACATAGCAGAGGCAACCCAATTATGATCAGCTGTCAGTGCTTGTAGCTCATCCTGCTTCTGCTACTGTGTAGGTTTTGTTTCAACTGGATGCTGATGAATTTTTGAGACTAGTTGAACTGCAGGAGAAACAAGTGACGTTTATGCCCCGCTGTAGCTGAAATGCAAAACATATTCACATCTGCCATACATGAAATACATACATAAATTAAAGTGGTTCTATTATGCTTATTCCCAGCTCCTTATTGTATTCTTGGACTCTACTAGAGTAGCTTTGCATGATTCATAGTTCAGAACGATAATTATTCATCATATATGCACCTCAGTTCATCTGAAAAAATATTTTAACTCCTCTCTCTTTAAGGCAGTGGTTCTCAAACGTTTCTGGCATGCATTCGGTTGGTAAACCGAAAAAAGTTCATGCCTCACACCACGCAAAAATGCACACCCCACCCCCACAACTTTATCATACAATAGCAGTAAAAATGGAGTTGGGCTGAATTTTACTGAAATAAAGGTGCATATCATCAGTGCAATAGCATTAACAAACTCCTGTTTTTTTCATCTCAGTTTCCCTTCACATTTTTCATCTGGTTGGCCGTGCCTGGCACCCCGCCTGCAGTAGATCTGGGCCTGGCCTACAGTTTAAGAACTGCTGCTTTAAGTACACCCTTCCATTAAGGCAACTTTCTTCTGATTTAAAGCACCACACAACAAAAAGATTGAACAGCAGGTCGTGTGGGGCATCTGCGCTCACAGCCAGCGCTGTATGTCTGAGGTAACCATATAAGGATATGCAGTCCCGTTGGCACTATACAGAGCCAACAGCTAAAAAAACTGTCTAATACTCCTCTGCGGAGAAAAGGTAGTTCAGCAAAGTTTTAGTTTTAGGGCGTGCACACTTAAGCAACCAGCTCATTGTACATTTTATATTTTTCCCCCTAATAGAGTTGGGTTTTTTGAATTGAGATGTATGAGTTATAGGTCACATACAAGGTGGGAAAATGTTTGAAATGATTTATTGAGGTCTATTTTTTAACATCAGATAACCTGGTCTTCAGCTTTTAGCTCAGAGGGATTACTTGCATTTATGCTGGCCTCATTATTTCAAACTGTAGGTATGTTAAATACGAGCATCCACAACTGTAACAGTGTATATATGACAGAAAATAAGGAAAAGCTAAATTCTTCTGTGAGAGGCTTACATAGAGGTTGTTCGCTTTTTGTCATAACTTCTTTTGCTTCTTTCAGCTGCTCCTGTTAGGGGTCGCCACAGTGGATCATCTGCCTCCATCTCACCCTATCCCTTGCTTCCTCTTCCCTCACACCTACCCTCTGCATGTCCTTTTTCACTACATCCATGAATCTTCTCTGTGGTCTTCCTCTTCTCCACCTACCTGGCAGCTTCATCTTCAACAACCTTACTCTGATACATCCACTATCCCTCCTCTGCACATGTCCAAACCATCTCAGCCTTGCTTCTCTGACTTTGTCTCCAAACATCTCAACCTGAGCTGTCCCTTTGATGTAGTCATTCCTAATCCTATCTATCCTTGTCACTCCCAGCAAAAATCTCAACACCGCTCCACCCTGCCTGCACTCTCTTCTGCATCTCTGTTGTGCACTGTCCATTGCTTTGGATGGTTTATCCCAGGTATTTAAACTCAGCCACATTCAGTACCAAGGGAAAGATTGCTTTTCAGTATGCTATTTAAACCTTCAGCACAAGGGTATAATTGTGTAAGTCTTTCTTTCTTTCTTTCTTCTGTGTTGATTCACTTAAAGCGTTTTATACTGAACTTCTTTGCAACAGCATATATGCATGAAAGGGCAGATAATACCCCTGAATATTTTCTATCAACTTTCCATTATTGGATCTGGCAAGTTGTAAAAACTGAGTGCATGTATCAGTAAAATATTCATTGCAAAATATTTGACGTTTCCTAACAAAATATCTCATCTTACAATGCAGTAGCTGCTCATTACTTTTATGGTAATGTTAGACACTCACAGCACTTGCTTAATGTTATGGCTGGTATGATTGTTGTCCTTGGTTTTGGATTATGAGGCAAGGCAATGCACTCCTTTTCCATTTATAAGCAAAGTGTGTGGCCTGAGAACAAATATGGATAACACTGTTTTCAGGCAAAATATCTCATTTAAAGAGGTAAATTGAAAGAGCGGATCTGACTCCCCTCATTTGACTTTTTGTGTTTGCTTGCTGCTAACTATAGCTTTAATATATCATACAGCCATAACAAGTAAGAACCATCCAAGTCTTTGTAAGAAAGTGAATTTCCCTAAAATGCTCAACAACTCATTTGACGATAAGGATGAAGTACAACAACAAAATTATAATCTAAGGCCATAACAAGATTTTGAACTCCTGTGTTTTTTGCTCTTATCAAAAAACAAAAAGTGATAAGTCTTTGACCTGAATCCAGCGTTTTTTTTTTTCTTTTTACAGCAGTGAGAACATCTGCAGATCAGTGCCTACAAAGAACAATTCTTTTTCCACTACAGCACAGTAATGTGCAGACAACCAAAGGCACCTACAAACACACAACTCATACATCTTAAAGAAAATCAACTAAAAAGAACAACTAATGCTGAGGCCAACCCGGGTTTCATTCCTTAAAAGTAATTTAAGTGTGAATAAGCTGATTAAAAAGTTTGTGAACACTAAAAGACCTGTGAATGTTTAAAAATTCAAGTCCTGCTTTCTTTGTGCCATGACCTGTCTAGACAAACAGAGAGGGTGCTGGAAAAAAATTTGTTGATTACACCTGCTTTTTTTAAGTGGGTAAAAAAGTATCCACAAGAACAACACAGCCACTTTTTGTGTTTTAGAGTCATGCCAGGAAACATCCCCTATATCCCGAGGACAGTTATTATAGTGTGATGTCATATTTGAAAGACGACTGAAACAAAAAATGACTAAGCAGCATGCATTAGCGGAAAATCCAGTGGAACGCAATGCAGCAAATCACAATGATTAATCACTGGCATGATGAATAATGAGAATTTTATGAGGCAGTCATTCTGAGATGGATCCAATGTGCAGTTGAGAGCAAGACTACGTGACCTTTGCTGAGGAGCAGCCAATGTGGCCACAAGCAGCAATTAGTGTATAATGGTAAAAGCTAAGACAGACTATAAGAGTACTATAAATATATAAGAGAAGTGACTGTCCGTGGTATGACTCTGTAATGCTCAACAGAAGCATTTCTCTAAAGTTTACTTACATTACCTACAGTTACACTTTGCCTTATGCTACCAGAACAGATGACTCTTAGCCCTAATGCCCTAACCTTTACTTTTTAAGTTTTGATTTTGTTAAGTGGTAGTTAATGCAGTTTGTTTTAATTTTTTCATGATTTTGGATAATTGTATTTATTTTTCAAAGTATGCTCTGTTTTATTTTGTAATCTTTGATTCTTGTGTATTCCTATAAGTTTTACTGCCTCCCTTTGCTAGTTTTCATTCCTTTTACCTGTGTTTAAAATGTTCCACCTGTTTCCATGTAGCCTATCTACCTGCTCATGTAACTTATCTCTCTTACCTGTCACTTGCTGGACTGTCTCTGGACTCTTAGTAGTCACATTTTCTTTATGTGTTTCCCAGTGGCAGTTTGAGGGCCTGTTGGAGTCCTTCACCAGAGGCACTACAACCAGCGTCACCATTACATTATACATAATGTCATTCTTCTTCTTTCATTCCTCTTCTCTTCAGTGCATACCTCCACCTCTCCAGGCTCTCTTCCACCTCCTCACTACTCTCACTACAGATCACAATGTCATCTGCAAACATCATAGTCCACGGAGACTCCTGCCTGACCTCATCTGTCAATCTGTCCATCACCATTGCAAACAAGAAGGGGCTCAGAGCTGATCCCTGATGTAATCCCACCCCCACCTTGAACCCATCTGTCACTCCTGCTGCACACCTCACCACTGTCTCACTGTCCTCATACATGTCCTGCACCACCTTCACATACTTCTCTG
>VUQH01074520.1:0-10232 GCA_015106775.1 Etroplus canarensis
TAAGGGGCGGGGCTTATGCATGTGATTCTTCCTGCTCCTTTTAAACAAGTTATGGTGAAGGTCCTCCTGTGTGAATTCAAAGTAAGATATTTTGATAGACATCATGTGTTTATATTATGATGGCTTTTTGTAAATTTCATCTTTTTGTGTTGTTTTGTGTTATTTATGTTACAAATAAAGAATTCATTCATAAACATACAGAAGCGCCCCCTACAGATACTGAGTGATTAAAATAAATATCCTTAAATACAAACAATAATACTATAAACAACATAAAAAGAGACATTTCACTGTTTAAGTGTAAAAATATAAAATCATACTTTTATTTGGCCACCAGATGTGCTGAGATGTTCTGAGCGTCCAAAAGATCGAATCTATTTCCAAATTAATTCTTCCAAATGTTTTATTCTCTTGAACATTCCATTTCCATCATCACTACCAGCAGCAGAGAAGAAGCAGAAGCTCCAGGGAATTCTGGTCTCCCACCTTTATACCCTCTGGGAGGGTCTCAAATCCCCCTCCCCATTTTATGTTAATTTATGTTAATCCATAGACCTCAAAGTCTGACTTGATCTGATCTTAATCCTGTTCTGCCAGTGGTTTACTAGGAACTTCAGACAGTTATTTCCACATTTGCCTTACAAGCAAAGGGTCCCTGGTTTGATCCCAGGTGGGGACACAAGCCATGGAGGGTTGCATCAGGAAGGGCATCCAGCCTAAAACCTCTGCCAAATTACCAATGCAGATGAATCTGCTGTGGTGACCTCTTGTGGAGAATACTGAAGGTCAACATCTTTTAAAAGTTTATATTCCATGACAAATCTAACATACTGAAGCTAAAAACTCAGCTACTGTGCTGCCACCTGGTGAAGAAATTTGGAAAGCATCACTGACTTGGTTTTAAGCTTGTCTGGTTCTGTTGAACTATAATCACTGTTCATGAATATTTGACAAAATAATTCATGTAATGTAATTCATCTTTGAAACATCATTTCATCTTGCTGCTCCTCTCCCTCTTTGTTCTTATCTGTCCCAGAGGGACAAGTCATTTTTTGGGACAACTTGTCCTGATCAAGTGTCTTGCATAAGTATTCCCCTGACCCGGCTTGTGTTTTTCCTCATTTTTTGTGGCATTACAGTTTATATAACCCCACACAGCCACCTTATGCAGCAGTTCTTCAAAGCTCCTTCAGGTTGGACGGGTTCTGCTGGTCTACAGAAACCTTTAAGTCACAGATTCTCAGTCGGGTTGAGGTCTGGGCTTTGACTAGGCCATTCCAACACATAAACACGTTTCCCCTTAAACCACTCCAGTGTTGCTTCAGCAGTATGCTTAAGGTCATTGTCCTGCTGGAAGTTCAGCCTCCATCCCAGTCCCAAATCCCTGGAGGACTCAAACAGGTTTTCCTCAAGAATGTCTCTGTATTTATCACCACCCATCATTCCTTCAGTTCTGACCAGTTTCCCATAGCATGATGCTGCCTCCACCATGCTGGAGGGGATAGTGTAGTTGGGGTGATGAGAGGTGTTGGGTTGGTGTCAGACATAATGTTTTTCTTGATGACCAGAAACTTCCTTTCTAATCGAATCTGACCAGAGGACCTTCTTCCATATGTTTGAGGAGTCCCCCATGTCTTTTGGCCAACTGTCAATGAATGCAACGCAAATCTGTCCACTCCAGAGGGTTACGTTTTTTTCCCCCGGTAAGCAATGTCTTTTTTCTGTCCACTCTTCCATAAAGTCCAGCTGTGTGGAGTGTCCATCTTCTAGTGGTCCTATGGACAAATCCAGCAGTCTCTGCAGCAGGGTGACCTTTGGTCTCTTTGTTGTCTCTCTGATAAATGTCCTCCTTGCCTGGTCTTTGAGTTTTAGTGGCAGGTTTGTGATGATGGATTTAATGGAGCTCCGTGGGACGTCCACAGCTTTGTCCCTGAGGTGTTTGGATGGAGGTGTGTCTGGGACATCTGCATGAAAGACTTCAAAGACCCCCCGAAGGAAAAACTGTTTTCAGAGGCAATGAGAGCTTCTGAAAGCTCTGAGTCTGCTTTCAGACTCAGATGTTTATCACATCTTTTATTTAGAGCTCAGGTTATTATAAATATCCATTTTTTAAACAGTAACTTGTATTTCTTTAATAAATATGTAAATATTAAACATTGTTCTGGTGTCGTTTCTTCTTCTCTGAGGTTCTTTGAGATCTTTCAGGCTCATGTTTCCGTGTTGCTCTCTAACCTGGACCGCTTTGTTTCAGGGATTTCACCGAGTGATGCAGGAATATCAACGTGTCCATAAATCCCCCTGAGAGACACTCGTTATAAAACTACAGGACATGTGGTGTCGTTACACTACAGATCTACCTGAAGTGCAAACTTTCAGGCTCAATTCAAAGGGTTTGACAAACGTATTTGTGTTCAGAACATCTCCAGGAACGCAGACACGTTCCTGTTTGTGACAGTTTCCTGTCACCACGGGTCCACAGTCTGTTTCTGGGATCAAACTGAGCACCACCGTAACAAGCGCCTTGTATTTCCCCAAGGGGGCGCCAAAGCACATTCTTCTGCATTAGTAATTTGGCACCATTTTTAAGCTGGAAGCCCTTCCTTCCACCCTCCCATGGTGGGAGGGGCTTGTGTCCCCACCTAGACTCAAACTGAGCACCTTCCACTTCCACTGCGTGAAATACAGCACTATAGTAGTTTCACAGTATTATTGCAGTATTATTACACTAGCATTACAGTGTTTTTACTGTAGCATTACAGTAGTATTGCAGTACAGTGTTTTTACTGTAGTAATAGTGTTTTACATAAGTAACGCAGTGATTTTACAGTGGTACTATAATAATGTTACAGTAGTATTACAGTAATACTACAGTATTATTACTGTGACATCAGGTATTTGTCAGAGTTGCCCACACAGTGGTTCTGTTGGGTTTCTGTAATTTATTGCAGCAACGTTTCTTCTTACTGTAGAAAAACTCGGCTGTACTGTTGAAAATGTGTCTCTCTCTGAAGTGGGCGGGACCAGTAAAATGATTGGCTAATGAGCAGCCCCGCCTGTGGTCTGCAGGTTCTGTGTGGGCTGCTCAATGACGGACCGGGGGGGCAATAATATTTGAGAGGGGGCTGGGGCCCCCCTCTACACACGCCCCTGCTCTGGATTGTAAAGAAGCAGCAGAATAACCCGACATCAGCTGGATATTATTGTTATCTCCCTCAAACATAAACTTGGTTCAAATTCGTCATTTCACTGTATTTATTGATTCCTGGGTTTTATTGTGAAGGACATGAACTGCCAGTATCCTGTCGACTTTTATTTTGAAAAGCACCGGAAGTGTCGGTGGCCCTTCCAGCTGACTTCACGCTGCGCTCGTCAGCAGGTCGGACCGCGGCTCGGTCCGGAGAGTCCAGCAGAGTCCGGTTCCGGTACCGAGCGGAGGTGGACCGACGCCGCGAGCCGCGGATGTGGATCTAGGAGCGGAAATGGATCCGAGCGGAGAAGGTTAGTGTATCCGGAAACTGGCTAAGCTAACGCTAGCGTCACCAGCAGGTCAGTGTGAGGTCAGAACCGGAACCGGAACCGAAGGCCTGGACCCGTCACCGGCCACTTCATTAGGTACACCCTACCGGCTCCAGGTCAGGTTGTTTGGATTGTTGCTGTCAGAAACCAACAAGTTGCTCTTCACAGTTCTTCACCACGGCAACATGATTAACCACATGGAGTTGCTGCCATGTGATTGGCTGATTACTTACTTTTCAGTTTTAAGAACAGTTGAACAGGTGTACTTAAAGAAATGGCCAGTGAGTGTAGTTGTAATTTTAGGGGACGTTCTGTCCTCTTTCTTCACCGTCTTCGTGTCATGATGAACTTCTCTTAGTGACTGGACAAACTTGTGGACTCAATCCACTCAGATGTCCTGCAGTAAGACTTCTGTTGCTCTGTCCGTCCAAGTATTAAAGGGGACATGTCTCACTCACCCCAGTGTAGACTGCTGATCTGGTCACTTCTTCAGTGACAAAGTGTCTCTAGCAGGACTGAAGTGTTTCAGTGTGTACGTCCAGTCATGGCAAACATGAGGTTTTCTCTGGACCCTGCAGTCCTGAGACAGAGACCACCCTTTGACCCAGCAGCTTGTAGAACCTCCTTTAGCAGCAATACGTTGGAGCAATGGTTTCTGTGTGACTTTATCATTTTGTCCCACTCTTTACTTCAGTTCATTCATTTATGCACAGCTCTCTTAAGGTTTCAGTGGGGTTGAGGTCTGGACTTTGACTGGGCTATTGCAGCACCTTGATTCAGTGCTTTTTTTTTCAGCCATTCTGTGGGAGATTTGCTGCTGTGGCTGCAGCTCCTTTCCAGCCACGTGATTGGTTCGAGTGGCACTATTGTCATTATGATTGGCTTTTTGTGTTATCTGTCAAAACATGAATGGGATGAGTTTTATCAATGTCATATGGACTGTGTCTAAAACCTCTTCCAAGAAAATGTTTTATTACAATAACCAGAATACTTTATTAATCCCTAGGGGAGAAATTACTTATCATTATTTGTCTTATCACCCAGCCCCTGCACTTTGGTGGTAATGGATTGGTGGACTTTGATCGTGATAGTTGTAGATGTGTATTGTTACTTCTCCAAAATGTAGCCAAACATCAGCTTTGAAAATCAATGAGGACGCATCCTGGGGTCTAATCATGTCTCCGCTCCCTAGGCTTTATGTTTTGAAGTTGTCTGTCATCCGTCTATTACAAATCTTGCTCCTGTTACAGGAGCTGACTTGCTTGCTGGATCTTTACCAATCTTTCTGTGGTTAATACCTGTGATGGGTAGAACGTCTGATATCATTTAAGAGACTACGGGGTTAAAAATCAAGGCCACACAGGTCCAGATTCAAGGTGATGGCATACTGTCCAAGTCCTAGACATTTCATTGCGAAGTGGAAGCATCTAAGGAACCACAGAAATTCAGCCACCCAGTGGCAGAAAATGTAAAGCTATAGTGTGGGGTTCATTTGGGTTTGGTGAATCCAGGAGAACGTTACCTGTCTGACTCTAAAGTTTAGTGGAGGAGGGATAATGCTGTGGGGTTGTTTTCTGGGTTGGCCTGGGCCCCTTAGTTCCAGTGAAGGGAAATCTTAATAATTCATCTTACCAAGACAATTCTATGTTGCCAACTTTATGGGAACAGTTTGGGGAAGGTCCTTTTCAGTTCCAGCATGACCGCCCCCAGAGCAAAAAGCAAGCTCCATAAAGACATGGCTGGATGAGTTTGGTGTGGAAGAAATTGACTGGCCCACACAGAGCCCTGACCTCAACCCCATCCAACACCTTTGTGATGAACTGGAACAGAGATTGTGAGCCAGACCCTCTCATCCCACATCAGTGTGTGACCTCACACACAGACACACTCTGGTAGGTCAGAGAAGCTGCTGTAGGTGTCCCAATACTTTTGTCCCTGTCATGTATGATAAGAAATGAGGAGAAACACTTGCTCAGCAGAATTTTTTTAAGTTGGCCTTCAGTTCCCATTACATATTTTTACACACTCATTAAAAACTGAAGAACAGGAAGAGCTTCAAGGTGTCTCTCTCTTCTTCTCTAACATCAGGACATGTTTTCATACGTGAAATGATTTGTGCTCCTGTGTTCCAGGTTTACCTCCAGATGTCCAGAAAGTCATCGTTGGAAACGAAGAGGAGCGGGAGGACGTTGTTGTGAAAGAGGAAGAGGAGGAGGTCGACATCGTCAAGTTCACGTACAGTCCTGTCGCCGTGAAAAGCGAAGAGGATGAGGAGAAACCTCGGCTCTCTGAGCTCCGTCACGGACAGACCGAGGAGAGCAGGGACTCTATGGGACCGCCAGAACAGGACTTAGATCCTGAGGACAAGGCGCCAGAGTCCTTAGAGATGGAGGTCAGCGATGGAGACCTGGAGGACGGCAGCGAACCTTCGGCGGGTTCGAACGCAGAGGAGAGCAAAGTGCTCGCGGGCGATACAAGGGGCGACCCGGGCGAGGAAGCGCTCATCTGCACGGATTGTGGGAAGTCCTTCAAGCGCATGGCGCACCTGCTGAGACACAAGAGAAGCCACACAGGAGAGAAGCCCTTCAGCTGCCCCAAGTGCGAGAAAAGATTCGTGCAGAGCGGAAGCCTTAAAAAACACCTGTGGACTCACACGGGTCAGAAACCGTTCAGCTGCTCCGAGTGCGGCCGCTGCTTCATGGAGAAGGCGGCGCTGACGAACCACATGACGCTCCACACGGGAGAGAAGCCGTTCAGCTGCTCCGAGTGCGGCAAACCCTTCAGCTGCCGCTCGGCTCTGAACGCCCACATGAAGATCCACAGCGGGGAGAAGAAGTTCAGCTGCGGCGTCTGTCTCAAGACCTTCACCTGGAATTATCAGCTCAACAGGCACAAGTGCATCAACCCCAAACCGGCGCGCAACCGCGTGCTGATGCCCCGGCCCCACGGCGACCACGTGGTTGTGCTCGTACACCTAACTTAGCGCTTTGAGTGGCAGAGAGGCGACTGATGTCACACGTGGTAAAACGATGACGCTTCGAGTAACTTTTAGTTGGTCGACCGCGAACTTTGCAAACAGGAGCAGAAGATATTCAAATGAGCTGTTTATCATTCGTGTTTGTTTGACGCTGCGTTCACCACAGGCAGGTTATCATTTACCGGGGTGAGCCGTGTCCTGAAGAAGACGACGTGACGTCAACGCTGTCTGCCATCAGACCCCGCCCACTTCCATATATGGTCCTAAATCGATACGTGACCTCAGTCTGAACGCTCACGTCACATTTCATCACTGAAGTGAGACAGACATCATCATTCTGCGCCGTAGGAGGCGAGACGCGGCGAGATCAAATGTCAACAACAGACCAAACAAACATGGCCGACAGCGTTGATGAAGCGAGTCAGTGGACAGGAAGTGAAGTTTTCCTCACACGCTGACGTGTAGCATCCATGTTTGCTTACAGCATGCTGTGTGTGACATCACGTCCTCTTCTTCAGGAGTCTGATGGCGTCACGTTTAAATAATAACAGGAACGACCACACAGGATCATGTGACCTGCCTGCGGTGAATGTAGCCTGTTTTTTCTGCTGTCAGTGTAAAAACATTCAGACTGGTGGGGGTGCTTTTCTTTGTGGGGGTGTTGATCAGAAGTAGCATTAAAATCAGGTTTGACTGACAGTCGTGAGGACGTCCCCATGCTGGGGCCTGACAGTCGCGAGGACGCCCCCGAGCCGGGGCCTGACGGTCGCGAGGACGTCCCCGAGCCGGGGACTGACAGTCGCGAGGACGCCCCCGAGCCGGGAACTGAGAGTCGCGAGGATGTCCCCGAGCCGGGAACTGACAGTCGCGAGGATGCCCCCGAGCCGGGAACTGAGAGTCGCAGGATGTCCCCGAGCCGGGGACTGACAGTCGCGAGGACGCCCCCGGCTTGGTGTCTCCGCCTGCTTTCATGTATTTGAATAATTTGAAGTGGTATTTAAGCCGAGGTTTTATGTTAGAAAACTTTAATAGTCGTATACAGTTTTGTGCAAAAGTCTTGGTGTTGCAGGGAAATGGGAAACATGAATTGAAACAATAAAGAAACAGCTTAAAGTGATACCTCAGCTCCATGAACCCTGAACCATCTGTGCTCTGGCCAGACCTGGTTTCTCCACAGGGTTGCTGGACTCACCCTTAGAGACAGGGTGAGGAACTCAGTCATCCAGGAGAGGCTCAGAGTAGAGCCGCTGCTCCTCCACATCCAAACGATCCAGTTGAGGTGGTTCATCTGATCAGGACACCTCCTGGACACCTCCCACTTCAGGTGTTTCAGGCATGTCCCTATGGGAGGAGACCCCGGGGCAGACCCAGGACACGCTGGGGAGACTGTCTGGGAACGCCTTGGTGTCCCCCCTGATGAGCTGGGGAGAGGAACATCTGGGCTTCTCTGCTTGAACTGCTGCCTCCACGACCCAGACCCAGACCCCAGAAATGTCGTAGATGATGGAATGGGACAAATAATAACAACACAAGAAGGTAGAAGAGACAAAAAGACAGAAAAACAGTCCACTGTTCACTGAGTGTCATATTTCAGTATCACACTTGATTTGGCCACTAGATGTCGCTGTGCTAAGATGTTTCAAACGTTCCAGAGATCGATTCTTTTTCCAAATCAGTTGTTCGGAATGTTTGGAAAGTGCCATTTCTACCATCACTAGCTACAGGAGCTGCACGCTGCAGGAACTCTGGCGCCTGCTGACCTTCAAAATAAAAGCCTCTTGTAACGGACTTATTTTGAAGACGAGGACACTAACAGACGTGTTGTCAGTAATAAAGTTTGTGAAGTACACTTCCACTGCTGCACAAACTACTCTGCATTTATTTTGTGGCTGTTTATGTTCCAGTGTTTGATGCAGAAAACATGTTACAGATGATTTATTAGAAACATGAGTTTTGTTAGAACTTTGTTTTATCCATAATAAATGCTGGTTCAGCTGCGGTCCTGTGATCATGAACTGTGGCTGCTGACTCAAAAACTAGAGTGAGGATACAAGTTAATAAGTTTCCTCCAGGAGACACACTGGGTATGTCCTCAGCGCTGAGGTGTTGGACTGAGACTGTCCGCCCCAGAGGACATGTCAGGACAAATTGAGCAGTGTGTGAGGACGAGGAGGAGCAAAGTGTTGCTGAGTTTAATGTTTACTGTCCTCACAGGTCTGTCCACATATTTCTGACATCAGATGTTTAAAGAAGAAAGCAGATCAGCTGTTTCATTGGATAAATGTTCTTTATGTAAATGAGCAGTGAGTCCTGGTAAGTCTGCTGGACATGGACACTGTCCAATAAAGACCGTCCTGAATCAGAATCTTTATTAATCTCAGGAGGGAAATTATTCTAAATATAGCTCTGATGTTTAACAGTGAGTAAACAGACAAATTCCATTGCGGCTCATATTTTAATATGTTGATATAAATACTTTTATTTATAAAGTAAAATGAGTTTTCTGACTGATGGTTTAATCATCTGATTAAAATAAAGTGATGTTTGTCTCTCTGTGAGACACACTGTCAACAACTGCCTGACTTACAGTTGCTAGGCAACGGGAGTGAAGACTTTTTTAAACTGTCCCATTTCACAGCCAGCTGTCTCCAGCCTTCACAGTATACAGAGGATATGTCCCCTGAATTGGGACACACCTCATATTTGTTAAAGTTTACAAGTAAGAAGAAGAAGCATTAATAATACATTTTACATCACACTAATTTAAGTTCTTCCCCAGTTTTTGATATTTAATAAAAAGTGACTTTAAAAATTTAAATTAAAGATGATTTTATTTTGAAATTCGTCCCGGAAGCAGCGCTTCATGTTCGCCCGTCTGCTCAGCGCTGCAGAACCTTCAGCTCTCAAACTACAAACACGCTGACTGTCCTGGTGGGCCGTGAACGCAGCACAGATGGACCGGAACCATCCAGTCCAGGACCGGGTTCTGGAGCCCGAGACGAAGCTGCGGGGAGAAGGTTTGTGGCGTTTTCTCTACCGGAAGTTGTGCTAAGCTAACACCTAGCTCGGCTAACGGAGGCTAAAAGGAAAAGCTTTTATTATTAAGAGACACATGGACATGTGAAGACAGACAGACTGAGAGACACATGGACATTTGAAGAGAGACAGAGACACACAGACATCTGAAGACAGACTGACTGAGAGACACATGGTCATCTGAAGACAGACAGACTGAGAGACACATGGACATTTGAAGAGAGACTGACTGAGAAAAACATGGAGGCTAAAAGGAAAAGCTTTTATTATTAAGAGACACATGGACATCTAAAGACAGACTGAGAGACACATGGACATCTAAAGACAGACTGAGAGACACACGGACATCTGAAGACAGACTGACAGGGACACAGCGCCACACAGGGACACAAGACCACACAGGGACGCACCACGACACACGGAGACGCACCGTTACACACCACACAGGGACGCACCATGACACATGGGGAGGCACAGTTACACACCACACAGAGACACAGTGCCACACATAGGGACGCACCACGGCACACGGGGACGCAACACCACACAGGTACGCACCGCGACACACGGGGACACAACACCACACAAAAGGACACGTCAGACAGGGACACCACACGCAGGAATGCACCGTTACACACCACACAGGGACGCAGCGCCACACACGGGGACACAACACCACACACGGGGACGCACCACAACACAC
>VUQH01074526.1:0-21044 GCA_015106775.1 Etroplus canarensis
GCAGAAATAACTGTTAAAAAAATTTTTGTAGATGTTCTGTCAGCTGATGTAGTTATAGGAGCAACAGTGGTTGTTGTAGAGGCATGGGCAGTAGTTGTGATAGATGTGGGAGCACCTGTAATTGTAGTAGGGGTAGGGGTGGTAGTTGTTGAAACCACTATGGTAGTCACCGTAACAGTAGTACTGTAGATGCTGTACCAACTGTGGTAGATGTTGTAGCAGATGCAATTTTTGCCTGTTGCAGCTGTTGCAGTCATTGAATCAGGGGTGGTAGGTGGTGTTAGAACTGCAGCTGTTGTAGTTATAGTAGCCATGGTAGCTGTGAGAAATGCTGTTGTAGTTGTTGCTGTAGCTGTGGTAGGCATAAATGAGAAGAAAATTGCCCAGAAACATTTAAACTCTTGGCTGTAAAACATTAAATACTTTTTAAAACAAGTGGCATGAAATATCACTTACGTGATGTGCAAGTGATATTTCACGCCACTGATGGTAATTTAGTTGAATTCATTATCAAAGCCCATGACATTTGAAGCCATGCAAAACTTTCTCAATTTTTGTGTTATCTGGAACAGATGAGTCGACAAACTGAAGGTTCATGCTAATAACTGATCCCTGCCTGAAAAATGAAGAAGCAAAATCATAGTTTAAAATATCACTTTTAGGACAGTATTTTTAAAATTTTTAGATACGATAACACAGTTCCTCTCTTGGTACCCTATTGTATCCTTTCTCTACATCCGCAAAGACACACTGCAACTCCTTCTGGCCATCTCTATATTTCTCCATCAGCACTTTCAAAGCAACCATTGCATCTGTAGTTCTCTTTCTCAGCATGAAGCCATATTGCTGCTTATTGATCGTCACCTCTCTTCTTAACCTAGTTTTAACAACTCTTCCTCATATCTTCATAGTATGGCTGATCCACTTTATACTTCTGCAGGTACCACAGTTCTGTACATCACCCTTTGTTCTTGAAGACTGGAACCAGTGCACTCCTTCTCCATTCCTCAGGCATCCTTTAACTATCTAGTTAAAAAGTCCATTGCCCTCTCTCCTAGACATCTCCATATCTCCACAGGTATGTCAGCATACTCTCTGTACTCGTTAGGACATTTCCATCTCTATCCTTAATTGCCCTAACCTGCTGCATATTCTTTCCTGTCCAGTCTTTCTGTCTAGCTAATTGGTACAAGTTCTTCTCTTCTTCTTTAGTGTCCAGCCTCTCGTATAACTCACTATAAGCCTTTGTCTTTGCCACCTCTTTGCTATACAGCCAGACTCCTAGTGTACTTTCTTCATCTCCTTGACTATCCCACTTTTCTTTGCCAACTTCTTCCTTTGAATACTTTCCTGTACTTTCTCATTTCACCACTAAGTCTCCTTGTCTTAATTCTTCTATCTGAAAAAACTGTGCCCACTGACAGGGCACAGAGCTTCTATAAATATTAAACTGTTTTGTTTTATTCTTTTGTTTTTCTTTTGGTTTATGCATGGCTCTAAAAAAATGAAAAGTTTTTAAATGGCATTTCACCTTTATTTCAAATATTTAGTTATATATTTCATATGGATTGCATAGTTGCTTTGCACTGGCTAAAATAATATCCAGGATATGCTGAACTCAATATGTGGACCAAACAAACAAAGAAATATAATATCTATAATTAATACCAAATGATATTAAAATAATTCAGAAATTGCAGACCTGTAAATTAAAGTGTGTGTGATTATTTTTAAAGTCAGTATACACAACAGTTTTCTACATGTAGTGAATTTGGCTTAACTCGTTCAACTTACACTGAACAAGTGAATTACAGTTGACATGTAATTAAAGAACTGGTTTACAAGAACTGGCTTACATGCATTTAAACTTCATTGTGGATGCCCTATTATAAGGCCATTTTATAGAATGAGACTACGCCCTGTTTTGTGAACATTGTTCCTGTCTACAATGAAGGTGACAAACATACAACCTGCCAAACAAATAAAAAGGTTTTATGAACATTAATGGAGGTGACAAATGCTAATAAACATGATTCATCCCTGGATAAATAAAATGCCTTTTAACAAAGACTCATTATTTTTCTTATGACAAAAATGCTTTTCTTCTCCTTTGTTCATGTCTTCGTGTAATCAGTGTTGCAATTTAAAGTTAGATAGTTTATTTGGTTTGGTGATTCTGTTATTTCATCCAATCCCCAGTTAACTCTCCACACACCTATAGTGTATTCAGACCTTTGTTATCTTTGCGGGATCTTGCTAGTCTCACTTGCTCAATCCTGACTGGCACAATCCATATTTACAATGTAAATATGGATTGTTACATTGAAGAAAAGTCAAGTAAAATCATGTTTCTGTGTTCTTACGTCCAACTTCTGTAATACTGTACTTTAACATAAATATTATAAAACCATCTGAGAAAACTAATAACACAGTTTGACAGTCATAAAATAGCTTCTTTCCAAAGGGCTGTTAGCTGAAAACTTATATCTAGGCATGATGTGCAGTGTGTCCTTAAAAATTTAAGGAAACTGGACAAATGGCAGATGAGCAGTATCTGAAAGTCATGTCCTGTAAAAACAGGAAAAAAATCCAGCAAAGACCTGACTTGACTGATCTACTGTTCACCACAGCCTCATCAGAGGTGATCTCAACAGAAGAGTGGCTGACAAGAAACCATTTTAAGAAAGAGAAACAGGGAGACAAGGCTGAGGTATGCAAAAATACACCAGAACTGGACTGTTTCCATCTATGTCTGCATACTGTTCAATAATTTTTTTTCCCATTTCCCTAGGAAAAAACATTAAAAAATGAGGTGTGGCTTGAGACTTTTATACTGTATAGCATTGTAGGCATTTCAAGGGCAAAAAAGATCACAGATTATCAATAAGATCTTTCAAAGTTCATAAGTGGTTTCTCAATACATCTATCACCAGGTATTTTCTTATCACATTTGACTCCAAGAGAATGTTGTTGAGCTAGCCTTTGAGGAATGAGGAACCCACATCTTGGAACCAGGATTCCTTTTTCTGCATATTGAAAGAAAGACATCAAAGACATGAAAAGAGGTCAAATTGCTCGAGGATTCTACTGTCAACACAACACAGTGGAGTAAAAGATTAAAATTTATAAGATTACACAAAAGACAATATGTTCACATATGTTAAATATTATATAGCTATATTTACCTCACGATCACATTGCTTTCAGTGTCTTGTGGGACATTTTAAGAGCTACAAAGCCACCTTACATAAAAATTTTAAACAAATTCTTCAACCACACCTTAAATTGTTTTTCATTTTCCTTTCTGATCTGTTGCTTTAGCAGAGTTGTTGTGTAGGTTTAAAAGTATGTGCAAATATAATCTCCCTTGAAGGGACAGGATTATTTTTTTAAAAAAGATGTTTGAAGCACAAAGCAATAGACAACACAGAGATAGACTCACTAAGAATGTGCATCCTGATGATCAACAGAAATGTATTAAAAATTAGTTCATATTATCTGTGAAAATTCCGCTGATTTAGCTCATGAGAGGCACATTAATTAAGTGGTTTAAGACACCTGAGAACAAACTACTGATATATCAGACAAATTGTATCTCAGAATTATGTTATAATCTGCTCCACTGCCCATAAACAGAAACAGGATGTCCTAATTAATTTAAATGTTATACAACTGACTGACTCTGTTTTGAAGCTGTGAGGTAGAAAATACATCAATAAAATTAGTACCGTGTTGACATTAGCTTATCACAACATAGCCATTAAAGAAAAGTAATCCCTTTAAATGACATTAAAGATTTTACACTTAATTATATCAATATGCAGTCACGTAAAAAAATATGAGAGCATTGTTTCCTTTCTGGTGTTACTATTTTGTACTTTCACTGCTTCATCAGTAGTCAGTAGGTGTGAAAATGCAAGTTTCATCTTTCAAAAAAGTACATTTCTTCATGCACGATTTCAGTGGACTAAATTTCTTTGTGTATTTGCTTGCATGTCTTACTGGTAAAAGGAATTTCACATGACAAAGAAGGGAACTATTTGAACCAGTGACCTGGCAGATTCACAACTGACAGTCATTGTTCTTTGAATTGGTTTTGCTCACCGCTATTGTATCTCAGCATTTCAAAATAAACCTGTTGAGTCACATCATTAGCCATTAAAGACTTTAACAAATGTGGTTTCTCACATAAGGTGTGAGATAGTAGCACTAAAGAAAACATAACAGAAAAGGACACAGTAGCAACATCTATGCATGGAGGCTGCGAAAAAAAAAGCATTTCTACTTGATTTTTTTGGCACATTACTGCAATATTTAAATTTAGTAAAAAAGGTGAAAAGAAGAATCATGACTAGCTAGGGGTATATTCCTTTCCATTTGTTCAGTGTAGGGGTTCAGCATTTTAGTGTGAGCATGTCCAAGCTACCTTGGTAGTGTAGAAGAAAACTGCATTTTAGAGTATTTCTCTTAAATGTTCTTCTGGGTATTTTCCTGGCAGCTTGGGCCTCTTTATTAAGCAGGCCTCCAGATGACACCTGCCTAACAGATGATGGAAGGGAGAGAAAGTCAGGGTCAGATGTGTTGCTCTGTAGAAAATAAACATGGGAAATGAAGGAGGTATGTAAAGAAGAAAATAGTGATTAGACAAGATCAGTGTTGAGAAAAGCAGGGCTGGGAGAATAGGTACTATTCACTATGAATTATTCTGTTTCAGGCTCTTGTGCATCTATGCTTATGAATGACATCTAGGGACATCTAATGACATCTTTTACATATAGAGGTTTTTATCTCTTTGTTCTTTCACACTGAGGTTATCCCTTAGCTCTTATCTTAGGTATAGTGTACTCTGTGAGAATCATTTCCCATGGATAACCATCTCACAAATGAACCCAATGAACCCTGAGAGTCTCTTTTTGTAGAAGAATGTATTAGAAGAAAAATACCACTGAATATAAGTTTGACTCTGGGATATAAGTAGTTTACATTGAATACATATTCTTGTTGCACTAAATTACATTAAATTCTACTTTAAATGTCAACTTTTGAAAAATTACAATGTGTGGATAAGCCTGGAAATAACTCTCAAGGGTTTGTGGTAAATCAAGATTTTGCTTTTGCTCTTGCTCTGCTACCTGACACCACACTTTTCTGCCTTGGTTTTCCAGAAGCCCAAATCACTTTTTCTTTACTTTGCCTATTTTTGCTGCTGCACTAAAGTTTCCTGCCAGTACCCTGAACTTTTTGAGCTCCTGAGTTCAGACTTTGATAGTTGATTGGGACTGCAGTATATCAGAGGCTAAAAGGATATTTTGTATTCATTTTTGACACAACAGTAGATTAGTAGGTTAAGCACTGGTACCACTCTCTGCCAATGACAGACTCTGCCAACAAAAGTAAATGTTAACAAAAAGCCTATTAAGACATAGCATATTTAAATCTCAGGTTAACTGAATTTTGTTGCACTCAATTTGTTTTCAAAATAGTTTAAAAAAACACTAATATAGTAAAGTATTATTGATATTGTATGAACTGTTCTACAACAGCAGGAGCTATCTTGTTTATTTATTGAGAGACAAGTAAAACCAGCTATACTGGAAAGCTGTCAATGTGCAGTCGTGAAAGAGAAAGTAATCATGGGACTCTGTGCAGTCCTGTGAAAAACTAAGTACAGCCTTACTGCTTCCACAGGACATACAGGGGTAAGTAGCAGTCAGATGCTGCTAAGCAAATGCACTTGATTAACTGATTACCAGCCAGTAAGAGCAGCTCTATGAAAGCAGAAGTTTTTGGCAGTTTGCTGCTCTGGAGCATTCAGTTGTGTGTTCACGTAATGCCACAATCCTACCACAAGGGGACATCCTAGCAAATTCCCTCCAAGGTCAGACTGTACAATGCTCAGAGATATTACAAAACCCTCAGAGTTACATGTCAGACTCTCAAGGCCTCAATTAGCATGTTAGATGTTAAAGTTCATAACAGCACAATTAGATAGAGACTGAATGAATTTGTTTTTTGTTTTTTTTTTGGAGGGGCTGCCAGTAGACAGCCTCTTCAATCTGAAAAAGAACATGGCAGTACACCTTAGTTTGCAATGTTGCATCTGAACAAACTGCAAGACTTCTGGAACAATGTCCCCATGGACATTTTTCATAGACAGATGAGACTGAAGTGGAGACGTTTGGCCATAATACACAGCACCACATTTGGTGAAAACCAAACACAGCATATCAGCACAAATACCTTAGCTGTCAAGCACAGTGGTGGAGGGGTAATGATTTGGACTTGATTTGCACCCACAGAACTTAGGCACTTCGCAGTCATTGAATCAAGACCTTAAGAGGGCTGTGCATAAAGAAATGCCCACAAACCTCAATAAAGCGAAGCAATTTTGTTAAGAAGAGTGAGTCAAAATTCCTCCACAATGATGTGAGAGACTTAAAAAGTCATTGAGAAAATGGTTGCTTATAGTTATTGCCACTAAAGGTGGTTCACACAATTGTAGCTGTTGATTTTTTTTTCAAATATGAAAATTTATAAACTCTTGAAGCTAATCTAACAAATCTCTTTTGCACATTATTTTAATTTGTATGAGCAAAAATCATTAAGGAGACGTTATTGTTACTGACGCCTTTAAAATGCATGTAGAGTAATGTTAATTTTCTGTTTCTTAAATGTGACTAACAGGGTGTGTATGTGTGTATGTATGTGTGTGTGTGCATATGCAAGTTTCAAAACAATGCACAGGGATTTTCCTGTACAAGCTGTATGTAATCATGCACAGTTGGATCATCAGAGTTTCTTGCAACTTGTGCATAGTCTTTCAGACTTTACAAAGATTACAATACAAACTCTTTGAAGATCCCATTTCAATAAATCTTGAAAACATTATTTATTTTGGTGAATACTCTATACTCACAAAGGGCTTACCCTTCATTATGACAGGAATCAGGTTTGTTCACATGGTAATTATGGAGGGTGGATCAAAGTTAATTTTGACAAGAGATTCCTATCTATTCAAACACTTTCAGAGAGGATTGCGGATTTCCATTTTGAAGGCTTGACTTTAGCTCTATGGCCTCAGCTGAGTGCTGAGGCGTGTGGTGTATGCTTTCTCCAGTAACTGCAGACTTTCAGATCTCCTCTGATATTAACATCTGCGCATGGGAAGCCAGAACATTCAATCTGAAATGAAAATGAAACAAAACCACTGGAAAACTGGCTGAAAAGTCAGTGAGTTCTGATAATTTTAATGTGTACAGGCCTCCTGCCTCTATAAACACACATCAGAGCTGACCTGTAATATCTTTTATGGACAAAGGGGAAGCCAGACCTGCTTATTGCAGCTGTAATTGGGCGGCTGCAGCACAGGAGATAGAGCGGGTTGTCTCCCTACATTAAGGCAGTTCTATCCCTGACTTCTCCAGTCTACATGCCCTTGTGTCGTTGGGCGAGACACTGAACCCCAAATTGCTCCCGATGCATCCATCGGAGTGTGAATGTGTGCGTGGTAGTTAAATGCTTGTAATGGCATAGAATAAAGTGCTGTGTAAATGTGTATGTGAATGGGTGAATGAGGCTTGTAGTAAAAAAAATAACTTTGAGTGCTCAGTTATTGTAGAAAAGCGCTATATACCATAAACCAGTCCATTTACCATTGTAATTTCAGCCAGTGATTGCACTGACATAACACAACTTGGGGGTGGGGCAACAACGGTTCCAATCCCCCCACCCAATCCACACCCTTAGAGCAGCACCTGCTCCATTTTTTTTTGCCCTAATTGACCAAAATGTTTTAACATCTGTATGAAAATAAATTCGAGTGATCTCAGATCAGTTGCTGATAATATCTCTGGTTGCATGACTTTAATTTGGCAACACTTCGTAGGCGTTAAGATAGAGGGTCTGGGTCAGTCTATGCTGTCCAGGTGGATCCAGCACAATCCTACTGGCTTATATAAGGTTATTTTTATTCTTAGTGATCGTCGGAACCGGAAGAGGAAAACACAGGGATTAATGTGTTTACAACTCCCAGCATCCTCGCTGCACCCGGCGTCGGCCTGCCATCCAAATCAGACGCATGCAATTTGCATCTGCAGGTTGGCGTAGCACAGGATCCAGCTTATCGTATAACAACCCCCTTTGACTTTATTCTGTGTTGTTATTGCGGACCCTAGCTGTTCAGGATCCGTCGCGGCGTTGGGCCGCCCACCATCTGTGGAAGTGGGACAAGGGAACAGATGGCACAGCCACGCCGGGCTGCAGGGCTGCTGACGCTGACCGACAGTGCGGCTCTGGAGAGGAGTATCAACCATTAAACCAAAGCGCTGCCGCTGGCTGCACAACTGTATCGTGTTGGGGCTCAGGGATGTCGGAGTGACTGGGATAGAAGTGGGTGGCTGGAAGCATCGCGGACTGACCACATTGATGCGCAACGATTTGACCACTGGCATCAACTTAATCTCTTCTGACGCGCCTCGGTGAACAATGGTTGACAACCGCTACGCCACAGCTCTGGTCATCGCCTGCGTGCTGAGCATCATAGCCACCGTGTATCTGTCGGTGGCCATCGGGACGCAGCACTGGTACCAGTACAGCAGCCCCACGGTGCGCGGGGAGGCCAACATATCCGAGCTGCGCTCCCTGCACGAGGAGTTCATGGACGGAGAATTTGATGAGAAAACCTACAGCGACACGCTGTTCCGCCTTAACGGGACCGTGGGCCTCTGGTGGCGGTGTGTGCTCGTTCCTGCTAACGCTCAGTGGTATAAGGATCCAGGTAATGCTTACACAACCGACCTCATCTGGCCGAAGGCAAAATACATTACTGTAAAGCCAGGTGGTTCAGACTGTACAGACGAGTCTGCTGCTGTCTAGCTGATGCTCCTGTGGCTTATTTCCAAGCCACTCCTCTGCTGCCATCACATTTGAGTGACTGGGCACAGACTTCCTGCTTAAATAATCATCTGGTTAGGTTTCTGCTTCACGATTAAGGTTGGCCAAAGTGGAAAACCTCCCCAAAAGCTCAAGTTCATTTCAGATAAATCCCCTTTGTTAGAAAGATTGCTCCACTCGAGTGTGAAGGCCAGTTTTACCTTTGACAGTCCCTACAACTCAGTCATCCAGCTCCCTGTACTTGGGTTAAAAATGAGCTCATTTGTTGGAGACTCACATTCTGTCAAATTAGCACCAACAACTGATTTTTATTTTTATTTGATAATCTATCTATTGTTTAGTGTTTGTTTCATTGCCCCCCCCCAAAAAAGTTAGATTTACTGTCAAAAGCAAAGTTTATTTTTTGATCATCAGTCTTGACAGTCACACCATAGTCTGACTGTATACTGTTATAGTTTCGGTTGCTACACATAATTTTGCACACTTGATGCCTTCTGCACAATAATCTCAGTTATGTTTATATTTCTATTGCATCTGTCACATGCTGCCCTCTTGTTTTACTGTATACTCTTACATTATCAGTTGCCATGCACAATTGCACACCCACTGCTACTGCTTTCTGCAGAATATGTACAGTGTTTCATAGTTTGTTTCTATTATACATGTTACATGCTACTCTTAAAATAGTTTTTTATATTATTGTATTGTATATTGTGTAATATTACTTTTATATGTAGATTTTAATATTATTTGGCATTCATTGTGGACAGCAAAGTAAGAATATAATTGCACAGGGAAACTGTTTCCTTACTGTGCAATAACGCATCACAATAAAATGTGATTTGATTTTGATTTGATCAGGCAGTCCAGTCATGCTCATGATCACTTTAATTTGCAGGTGACAGACAAATGAGACACTAGATATTTTCTGCTACTGTACTTTGGATTGTTCTTCCTAAGTTAATGTAATGACCGACAAATGTAAATTCTTTTATGCTGTGAGTGGAAGTCTATGTCAGGGTTCCCACCTTCCTATATATTTTGACTTTGATTGTACAATCAGTTTCTCCACAAGAAAATTAAATGCAAAAATATTTTTTTATTGAAAAAATGTTGAAAAAAAAGTGTAATTCATATGTAGCTTATAGTAAATGGGGTACAATGTTAAACACTGGAGACTGATCTCTCCTAGATGCCAAGATGGTGCTGCAGTGTCGAAGTTTCACACTACCTCAGCAGTTCACTCCAAAGTACAAAGAACCAGGGAACCACAACAGCGGGGAGGACATGGTGCGCACCTGTAAGCTCAGCCTTATCCTTTTAAAAATGCATAAATTGCATTTAAATGTGGGAAATTATATATCAGATTCATCCTCTTTTCTGTGTATTGCACTAATTATATGTGATGATGAATAATGCAGTGATCCCAATCAGGGCAGAATCTTCTGTCATGCAAATGAAGGTAAAGAGTACTTATTTAATGACATTACTGTTAACTCACACCTTCCTGTTTCTGTATATTAAGATCTGTGGAGGTGCCAGTTTCTGCTGCCATTGGTGACGCTGGGTCTGGTGGTGTTAGCAGGCATGACAGGGTTTTGCGCCTGTCTCTGTAGAAGCCTATCCCCAATTCTTGGAATAGGAGTGCTTCATCTGCTGGCTGGTAAGACCTGTTCCAGGACATACTTTGACCACACATTTTGTTTGTTTGCTCAATAAAGCAATTGATGAAGGCTTCTAAGGAATCTGACTTAGATCTGAAAAAATGTCAGTCATGCCACTATCATTAAAAAAGCAAGAACCATGTTCAGAATTCAATGCAGAATTTGTTTTGTTCACAGATATAGCCCTATTTTATCTAGGGCTACATATCTGCAATATGTATAAGGTTACAAGTAAGTAATATTTAGTTATTTCAATTTTAGGGACTTTCTATGGTCTAGTAGCAGCCTATGATGTTGAAAAACTAAGTCATTGCATAAGTGCCAAAAAATAAACTCCTAAGTCTGGCTTCAAAAGTAATTTAAACCCTATGGGCTGCATATAAAAGATGGAAATTGCTGGGTCTAAAAAGTGAAGCCGGTGTAAAAATGGGTTAAGGTTTCTATGTAATGGCCAGCAATATGTAGCAAGAATTCCAGCTGTATAGAAGTCATTGGGGAAAAAACAACCCTTGGGCTCACTTGATTTATGATCTCAGTAAATATTTTCTTGATGATTTTTTGGTCTTAGTGACTGGTTTCAGGGTGAGCCTGCTTATTTATTTGTTTTTAGCTTGTTTTTTCCAAAATGAACATCCCATTTTATAACACAGTCCAGTCAAGTTTCAAAAACCAAAATGTCAGTAGCAAAAATGCCAAACTGAAGGCACCAAATTCATAATTATATAGTGATATCACACTGTTTCCATTAGTTATAGTGTATGCTGAATCATGCTCACAATGTCACGATTGACTTGGAATAGAGCCAAGTAATTGTTAAAGTCAACCCATCATGCTCATTTTCACCACCCTTCCTTTAAGGCAGCTTTCTGCTGACTGCCTCACCTGTCTAAACATAAAGTTTAAAAAAAACAGGTGGTTGGGGCTGTTGTGCTTACAGATCACCATTTTAAGGATATCACACAGAGCCATGGGAAGAAAACTGTTGTAAATCCAGCATTTAGAGCAGTCTAAGGCCTGAGCTTTTGGCTTACATTAATTACTTTTACATACGCTGACCTCGTTATTTTAAAACTTTCAATACGAGCATCCACCATTGTAACTCTCAAAAACTCTCAAAACTCTCAAAAAATAAGGAAACACATAAAAATGCCCCCTTTAATGTTATTATGCTTATGCTTTTTTATACATTCACAGGTCAGAAGGTCTAATGTGGAAAAAGAAGTACCCCTGCAAAATAATTATGATTTTACTGGAAAAATTAGCATTTCACATATTAAAAATCTTGGAATAGGAAAATATGTATAGGTTATGTATAGGTTGACAAAAATGTCAACCTAGAGATAAATTTGAATCTGTAGTGAGGAAATAATAACAGTCTCTCTGTACACCCCTGATCCTGTGCCTTTCAGGTCTCTGCACCTTAGCCACAGTGTGCTGTTACCTGGCGGGGATGGATCTGCTCCACAGGGTCTCAATGCTCCCTGACACGGTGGATGGCTCTTTGGGCTGGTCCCTATACCTGGCCCTCATTTCCTCACCGCTCCACATGATGGCGGCCGCACTACTGGTGTGGGCAGCGCGCAGCCACAGTCAGAACTACTACCGCATGACCGCCTACCGGGTGGCATAGACTGAGTTTCAGCTTTGTATATTAAACCCCATTTAGAGTCTGACACCAAGATGAATTTTTTTGATGAGATGTGGGTTTTTCTGTGCATTCTTCCCTCAAGGATTAAGAATGGCTTGAACATGTAGTAATGACCTTTCCTGCTGCATTAAAAGATTTTGATTTTTATCTCTTGGGGTTTATGGGAATAGTTTGTGGATCAGATCAGCCAGAACAAAATGTATAATACAGCATATGTGCGCTTCAGACTAACTTTACACCAATGAGAAAAGCATTAGCAATGTCCCAGTTTCATACTACAGTACATATAAATCAATCAAAATTCTGAGTGTGCAGGCCAGTAACATTGGAAAACACTGGATACATTAAGGTCCATCTATGTAAAATAAAGTCATCAATTACTATTATTTTTTATATTTTATGATTACATTATTATATGTAGGGTTGATGTGCATTTACTATAGTCATGCTGTGAGGGGTAGGTTCAGTTTAGCCTCAATACAGCTTCTTTTCTGTCTCATCACATTTGGTTATAGAGATGTTTTAGGATTATTATTGTTCCCAGTAGGCTTTTATCATAATGACATTTGACATTTTAAACACTTTTGATTTGTTGAAGATCCACCAGGATTTTCTTATTTGTTAAAAAAACAGACTTTCATTAGTTCTAAAAAAATGAAGTCCAAAACGAGACCTAAATCATAAAAAAACAATTGAATTAAATGATGCATAATCAAATGATGCATAAAACATAGAAAGAATGAGAGCAGGAAACAAATTGGTCATTTTTCTTGAAAACCAAAAAGTGTGTTTAAAGCTGCTGATTGGTTACTGTTCCTCAATATCTATTATGTTACCATTTAACTGGCACTGACCAACAACACTATAATGACAGATATACTCAGTAGTATATGTGTAATACTGTACACTACAACGTGTGATGTGGAATTGGGAAACACTTATTTGCTGACCTCTGCTGGTGACATTTTCTGCTGCACAGTCTATCATGGTTGGGTGGGATGACGTTTCCCCTTTGTTGTCTTTATGAAAACATCTGCCAGTGGTGGATAGGTGTACTGAATCCACCCCGAATATGTTTCTACAGCAAATGACAAAAACCATTATGTACTTATTTCACAAGGGTTTACTGTTTCATAACAAGTCTTTTACCTTAGCTGCTTTGAAACATAGTCAAAGAATGGCATCAGTGAGGATTACAGTGACGAAGACAATGACAGTTATTGTATTTACAGTATGTTTCTGTGATTACAAAGAATTTACATTTCTGTAATTTCTTTTTTTACTTAACTGATATTTCTTTATGTATTTATTCATGGTAGTTCATACTGTGTGATTTAATTTGTTTACCCAGTGTATTGTTTTGTTTGAGATTTTATCATATTTGTAAAGTTCTGACTGATTTTGTAGAAAAGCTGAAAAACACTGTAGTGCTCATTCACTAATTTGTTTTGCCGATCATGTACATTCATGAAAATCTTTTTCTTTCTAAACTGGTTTATAATTTGGTGTTTAATGAACTGTTTCAGTGGGATTTAAGGGAAATAATTTCCCTGTCTGGCACTATGAATGTACTTTGAAGGCCATGCTATGATAAGCTACAGCATTTCTTTGCACTTAAATTAATTTTAAACATATCCTGAATATTGCCGTAGTAATTGGTAGTGAATTCTATTTTTTTTAATGCAAACATTTGAACAATTAAATACATTTGGAAAAAATTACTATTGTTACCCTTGAAATCATGGTATAAGTTGATAGAGTAATACTGCTGATAAAGTTTTATGAGCTTCATGAATATCTGTTAAATGATGCACCTTTTGTCTCATTATGAATCAGATTGTATCTTACACTTTCAGCCTTTAAATACTAGTAACTCTCTCCCTGAATGCATTGTAGCATATGATGTTTGTGAATCTACAGTGAAAGTGTTATTCATTACCCAAGATATGTTCAAAAACTGTTCATTTAAGTATCACATGAGTGTGTGCAAGCTAAACACGTTGTCATCTCAATAAAAGTTTTCTTAAAAATTTAATTCAGTCATCAGTCTCATGACGTGAACATCTTCATTCCTCTTCTTCTGATGTGAATCCCTGCTCATTAGCTTGTTGCTCCTCCTCTGTCTGCACCCGGATTGCAGGAATCATCACACGCCTCTTTCTCGCCAGGGAGAGAGCAATGCCTTTCTCGTAGTAAGCACATTCATTGATGAAGAAAGGATAAAGAGGTTCACTGCCTTTGTACCTCAGAGTTTCCCCTGAGAACATCTGGAACAGCGGGTCTTCAGGGTGGAGCAGGCAGAAATCTCGGTCCTGTGAGGACAAGCAGGTTGTTGGGTTGGTTGATGAGCAACACCTGTGAGGTTATGTGTGCCTATGGTGCAAGGGTAGCCCTATGTAAAAAGTGCAAAAGGTTGAAGTAGGTTTCTCCTCAGGTAAATAAAATGTCTAAGCACTACTCTAAGATCCAATGGCTTAAAGTGCAGTATCATCAAGGGATGCCAGGTGTTCATTCCAATTGCAAACAAAAATACAAAAAGTTAGTAATTTTTTATCAATCAGTTATTATGGCCTTATTTTATCTCTCCCTGGACATTCTGGAAATGTTGCTTCGTTAGCAAGATTAATCCACTATATGGACAAAAGTATTGGGTCGTACCTCCTAATCAGGTGTTTCATTCAGTCTCATTGCCACAGATGTAAAAAAAAAAATCAAGCACCTAAGCCTGTAGTCTGGGTTTCCATGGCCAAGCAGCTGTATGCAAGCCTTACATCACTAAGCACAATGACAAGCATCAGATGGAGTTGTGTAAAGCAGCCACCACTGGACTCTGGAGCAGTGGAAACATGTTCTGTGAAGTGTTAAATCACACTTTTCTATCTGGCAGTCTGTTGGACGAGTCCAAGTTTGGCAAATGTTAGACCATTACCTGCCTGACTGCACTGTGCCAACTGTAAAGTTTGGTGAAGGAAGAATAATGCTACTGAGGCTGTTTTTTGGGGTTTTGGACTGGGCCCTTTAGTTCCAGTGAAGGGAAATCTTAATGGTTCAGCTTACCAAAACATTTTGGACAATTCTATACTTCCAACTTTGTGTGAACAGTTTGGGGAAGTCCCTTTTCTGTCCCAGCATGACTGTGTCCCAGTGCACAAAGCAGGGTCCATAAAGACACGAATGAATGACTTTGGTGTGGAAGAACATGACTGGCCAATGCAGAGCCCAGACCTCAACCCCATCCAATACCTTTGGGATGAAGTAGAGCAGAGACTGCTAGCCAGGCAATCTTATCCAACATTTGTGTCTGACTTTACAAATTTTTCACAGGATGAATGGCAAAAATTTCCACAGACACACTGTGGAATATTGTAGAAAGCCTTTCCAAAAGTGCGGAAGCTGTTATAGCTGTAAAGGAGGGACCAACTCAATATTAATGTCTGTGGATTTTGAATGGGATGTCATAAAATCTCCAGTAAGTGTGATGTGTAGGTGACCCAATACTTTTGTCCAAATAGCGTATCAGTACCAAAGTTTCCTCAAGCTGGTTATGCTGACCACTGATTAGTATACAGTAGTTAGTTTTGTAAGTGCACAGAATTGTTTGTTAGTTTCTGTTTACCTGTACATTTTTTAAATTTTTATTTCAGTTTTCACTAAAAAAAAAAAAAATCATAATACAACCTTGTGTTGCAGAGATGGAAATTATCCAGTAAAAGCTTAAAAATTAATAACAGTTTGATCTACGGTGTCATGTAAAATAAAATATTACAGGCAAATTTATTGAGTAAATCTAAACAGCTGGTTATAATATTCACTGGAGTTCATGTTGAATGAATTAAATGAACCTTACATTTTTGACCTTTTAACATCCACTAGGTTGCTCCTGACTGAGTTAGGTTGTGCTTTAGCCACATTCCATACAAGGACATTTTTAAGTAGCTCAAAGGTGTTATGCTTTAATGAAGTCCCACACAGAGTTCCTTTTCAGTGTGGTTGTCAAATAGGCCAGGAAAAGGTGGGTGGATAAAACTAAACCAAACCCTATACTGGTATTAAAAGCATGTAAAACACGTCATTCAGTTTTATAATTGATCCCTGGTTTAAAGCTACTTTATAAAAAGAAGCCTCATACTGTGTCTTAATTGTTTATATTCTATTATAAAATAAGATACACACAGACTAACGAACAAATTATTTTTGGACAGCTGGTGTAGTGACACACCAGACATAAAACATAATTCATGCCTGTACAAAGCACTTTTGAACAAAGGCTAATTGTTTTCCTTTAGACAAAAGTCCTTTCTTCTGCTTCTTTCTTTGTGTCTTTACAAATGTGTTAATTGTTAGGTGGTTTATGTTTCTTATGTTATGTGTCCTTGTTCTTATTTTATCCACTCCCTGATTACGTCTAACTTATATGCCACTGTTTGGTAGTAATTCAGTCTTTGAAAAGTGAAGCAAAGAACACATCTCAGCCCATACCTGAAGATGAGGATGAATGGCTGCTGTGATGGCATGGGTGTCACTGTCTCTCGGGTAGTCAATGTGTTTAACCATGGTGAACACATCCACAAATCCCCCCTCAAACATGGCACCTAATTATAAAAGTAAAAAGATGGTTGAAAACAACTGAGGCCATCAAAAGATGCACAAGATTTTCAACACTGTAGCTAGGCAAAGACACTCACTTGGTAACGTGTCTGTCACTGTACCTGAGTTAAAGCAGCGGACCCAGTCGAACATGAGCTGCACACCAACTTTCATTGCTGTATAAATGTTTGATCTCACCACACCATGGGGCTGAGGGCCGATCTCCATGGCTGCAGAAAATGGATTTTAGATGATATCGCAGACTGCTACTACCTTTGATAAGCAAACATTTAAAACTTACCAAAGCCATGTTTTCCCACTGAATCAAGGGAATATGATTCTTTACTAGACACATCAAAATGTATGTATCTCATCGGTGTATCTGGCATCTCCCTCTGAAAAAGTCACCAAGATCCCATTTTAGTTGACAAACATGCTCGGTAGATAGATTTTACTTGAGTAAGAAACAGGTTTATTCACCTGCAGGTGTCTGAATATGTGCAGGCAGATCCAGTCACAGTCAGAGTATGAGATAAAGCACAGTCCCATGTTTGCAGTGGTGTTGTGGAGGTCGCAGACCAGATCCACTGCCTCTGGACTGCCTTTGGGACCCAGCAGGGCATTTAGCTCACGGGACCTCATAATCTCATAAGGGGTCGTGTCTGATGGGGGACCACTGGGAAACAGAAATACAAAACAGCAGTGCAATGCAATCAGAACTGTTACCATGAGCGGTATCACCTCCTCTCAGCTTACTTGAGGGTGGCATGGGTGAAGCAGCGGTTCAGGTCAGTGTCTATGTATCGACGACATTGCTGCATGGCTCGTGGGTTTGACAGCACCATCAGCACTGTCAAAGGCTTTGAATCCTCTTCTTTCTCTTTCTCAATCACTTTTCTCGGCAGCTTCAGCAGCTCTCGCACCAAATACACTCCAGACAACTCGTTGCCATGAGTACCTCCACACACAGCGACCCGGAACAAGCTTGGCAAAGGCACCACCTTGTCTACCTCCATTTGACTGAGAGCAACCAGAGACATATCATGCATTTATTCAGTATGCATTAAGTGTCAAATGATGTTCATGATGTCAAACTGAAAAAATGATTTCCCTCATTTGTTTCACTCAATGAGAGGTGTCAGTTTATAAAATCTTACCTTACTTTTCTGGCTTGCTGAAGACTGTAAAAGGGCAACACTTGCTTTAAACCCTAGTGAAGCACTGTACTCTTAAATCAGCACTGACACTAAAATCTCTTAAGGAAAAGCTTGAGGTAAATCAGGGTGAACTTTCAGCTCAACATTCACAAATAACAGATGAACGACAAGGAATCACACCGTACATCTCACCCAAACTACCCCTGGCTGTTACCTTTCTCTTTCCCGCTCCCCCTGCCGTTTACCCTCTTCCACCCTCTCCCAGGCTTTCATGCAGTTTCACTGATTCAGCATTCCCATCTCTCCCTCTGTTCTGTTCAGGCTGTCGCTGCCTGTTTTGCAAACTCTCACCGTCTCTCAACTACTTCCTGTCCACAGCACTGCACTGTATTACACTGTATGGTAGGCAGGGCGTGTCCTGAGTGTGATGGAGTGCATCTGTGGCTTCCTGTGGTCACAGCATCAGTGAGCTTAGAAAGCTATAAGCCCCTCCCCAACTTTCCCCAACTCCCTGTTTCTCTCTGCCCTGTGTATAGGATAGTAGGTTCCAGTCTCCCTTTCAGAAAAATTGGCTAAAAATAAATCTGCTGGCATGACACAGCAAGAGAGGCGCCTGTGATGTGCACAGTGGAAGAAGCAGTTCTTCTGACAGGGAAAATAAAGAGAGAACAAGTAGAAGATTTAAAGAGAACACAGATTTAAACATAAGGACGTTGATTATTTAGAGAATCGTGAATATCAGAGTAGCAACTAAATTTTTATGGCTGGATGATATATATATATATGTGTGTGTGTGTGTGTGTGTGTGTACACACGTGTAATTATTCCACTATTTTCACTAGTTTTGCTAGCAGCCTGACCAAACACTGTACAACCACAACTTCAGTGAGGTTGGGATGCTGTGTAAAATATTAGTAAAAAAACAATGCAATGATTTGCAGCTCTCATGAAAAATATTTCACTGACAAAAGAACATAGAAAAAAAATCAAATGTTGAAAGTGAGAGATTTTAATATTTCATGAAAATTACTGGCTTGTGATGGCAGCAACACGTCTCAAAAAATCAGGGCAAAGGTAAAACAGCTAGAGGAACATGTTGCAACAAATTAAAGTAATTGGTAATAAGCCATTAATGTGATTGGGTATTAAAGGAGTACCTTAGAGAGGCAATCTCTCAGAGGTAAAGATAACAATCTGCCAGAAAGTGAGTGAAATTGACTTTAAATATTCCGTCATCCACAGTACATATAATCAAAAGATTTAGAGAATCTGGAGAGATCTCTGTGAGCAAGGGACACAGACAAAGACCTTTGTTGTTTGTTTTTTAAAAATTAACCAGGAAATGATCTCTTGAGATCGAGAATTTCTTTTGAGTGCGTGTCCTGGGTTGACAGGCAGCATTTTCCCAGCATATTTTTCAGTGGCAGGAGAAATCAGAGGTTCCAGAGGAAACTTGTACAAGCACAGGGAGATTATGCAAACTCCACACAGAATGTTAACCCAGGACCATCTTGCTGTGAGGCAACAGTGCTAATGACTGAGCCAAAGTTCTACCAGCCAATATAGGATGCTGGCGATCCTAGGGCCCTCAGATGGCGCTACATTGCAAACAGGCATAATTATGTCATGGAAATCACTGCCTAGGTGAAGGAACATTTCCAGACATCATTATCTTTGAATGCAGTTCACCATGCCATCCAGGTTAAAGCTGCTCCCCACCAAATGTCTGGTGGGGAGGCCTTGCATATTTCAGCAAGACAATGCTGAACAGCATACTGCAGCTATTTCAACAGCATGGCTTCATAGCAGAAGAGTCCAGGTGCTGCACTGGCCTTCCTGCAGTCCAGACCTTTCATCAACTGAAAACATTCAGCCCTTCATGAAACACAAAACACAACAAAGAAGACCCAGGACTGCTGAGGGAATGCTACAGAGCGGTAAACATGGCTCTGTCCCAACTTTCTGAGATGTGTTGTGGCCATAAAATTCAAGATGAGCTAGTATTTTTCATTAAATCGTAAAATGTCTCACTTTTAACATTTGAAGTGTTTCCCATGTTCTTTTGTGAACAAAATATTGATTTCTGAGATTCGCAAATCATTTCCTTGTGTTTTTATTTATATTTAACAGTGTCCCAGCCTTTTTGGAACTGGGGTTATATTTTATAGACAGCTAACATAGGTAACAGCTTTTGTAGTTACTTTGTTGTACACAACTGCACTGTAAACCTATGCACTTTACACATAAGCATATTGCTAAGTCACACAAACTGTACAAAGTAAAGCAGAATTAACAGGCTACTACTAACAGAGTGCCTACAGAGATACAACTTGAACTGGTTATTTGCCAATTTGTCCGTTGTTCAGACAGCACCGGTTCATCCCTTGTTTTAGGAGCCTTTTTATGCTTGAATGACTCACAGGTCGATGTTAAATGGCTTAACAAACAAAAAGCATTCCTTTGAAAAAAGTCAGATACAAAGACTTGACTGTAAATAAGGGAAAAAGTAGCCAATATCCAAAGAAAACCTTTGAAAGAGCTTCAGAAAGCCTGGAGAACCTGGCTCAAAGCCACTTTTAAAAATTATATCCAAGTAGTTTTATTATTTTTCAGACAGATAAACACACAAACATACAATTTTGCTACCCCGTCCCTCCCCAAGATACCAGACCTTACAAGCGTTATTGTTAATTATTGTCTGACTTATTCATATATGTTTTCTCGAACCTGAAGGGAAAAAAATGAAGAGAAAACAATTTAATACTGTATACTGAGAGTATAGACAACACTATACTCAAAAACCAGTGGGTCACTGGGTAATACACGTTCAACATAACACAATCATAAGTCAATTTCACTGGCAGACAAATTGTGAACAAAATTTATAAATGGTTGCCAGGAAGCATAAAATTTTTCAACAGACCCTCTGATGGTAAACTTAATCTTTTCTAAGTGGATATGGCTCATAACGTCTCTGATCCACTGGCCAAATGTTGGAGGTCGAGCGTATGTCCATTTAGTAAGAATAAGTCTTCTGGCCAGCAATGAGGAATACGTAATCATATTTGAGTCAAGTTTGTTCAGAAAGGAGTCGGT
>VUQH01074529.1:0-23898 GCA_015106775.1 Etroplus canarensis
GTTCTTGTGTACTGTTTTCTACAATGTTGGACTTTGTACTATGCTACAAAATTAGATTCTTCTTTGCATTGTAGGGTGTCCTTTGCATTGTTTGCAACTATTGCACATGTTGCACATGTTGCACTTTATTCATTTATTTTTTAAGTCTTTTAAACTTAAATTTTAAACTGCGGGGAAAAAAAACAAAAAACCTAGTCTTAGTTCTGTTTTTCATATGTCTCTGTCACATGTCACATGTTTATATTTTGCACCAGGTCCTGGAGAAACATTATTTCATTTCACTATGTTCTGCACCAGCTATATGTAGTCGAAATGACAATAAAGCTCTTGAATCTTGAATCTTGAATCTTGAACAGTGCATCTGAGTTTGGCATTTTTTGGCTGAAGTTTTATCTGACTAGGTTTTGTAGAAAGCTGTAAATTGTGCATGTGTGTTTGTGTGTGTTCTGAAAGCTTTACTTCAGCATAAAATATACTATCAGCATTACCAGATGCTCTTAACGTTCCTCAGCTTCCTACCTGAGGACTGAGTGTCATAAAAGCATATCATAATGCGATAAAAGGTCTGTGCTGAATTACCAGCAAATGACTCATGGCCATACTAATGAATATCCTTTGTTGAATTGGGGCAAACAAACACAGAGTCACACACACTTTCCTGTATTTATCTAGCTGACCTCACTCAGTTGAGGTCGTTGGATTACACTGTGTAAAATTGCCACCTGGATTCTTTGGGGAATGAAGATGAATGGGTAATGTATGGGACCAGTTATTCATTTTTGTTAGTAGGTAGACATAACATATCTGGATTTAGGGCTAAAAATAATTTTGCAGCGTTTTCTAGGAGAAAGCTGCTTGAGTCCATTGACTGAGGGTTGAGGTCAATCATAGGTGAGGTCAGCTCAATAAACTGCTACTGAGAGCATTTTTCTTACTTTTTTTTGTCATGTAATTTTTTGGTTGTGTCAGTGGAACATAAAACTCTTCACATGATTTCATCACAGCTGCATAGAGACACCTTTAGGGGTGGGTTTTTGCAGATATTACTTTTTAAACTTCAAATGGTGTCAAGTGTACACAGCAATACAACACTTAGGAATAAGGCATCCAGAGCAGAGGTGGGAATCATCAGACCCTCAAAGATACCATATTATTATGATACTTAACTCACAACATAATATGACTGCAATTTTAAACATTTTGCGTTATGCTGAAGGCTGCAGTAATATATATTGTGATGTATTGTGATTTATCACCTTTTTCAGGTGCAAATTATCTCCTCAAAGATAAACTTCGTCAGTATGTGTTTTATCTAATAAGATAAAGTTCTCAGTCTCGTTCTCTCACTTTAGCAATTTTTATTGCAGGAAAATAGGAATGTCAAGCAAACAGACTAACACTGTTTTTAAAATCTGTCATAAATCACGAACTGAACTGTTTGTATTAGAGCCTAATACAACTTAACTGAATGCAAACATGTTTGAACTACTGCACTATTACATGTATTTTGAGCAGTGTAACTTGTGTAACGAGAGAACTGAGAAAGCAATTGATTGTATTATTCTAGTACTAAAAAGTTCAGTTTGTAACCTGGAATTTATAAATCAGTATTTGGTATTCCTGTGTTGATAAGATATTGCCATGCAATATATTGTGGTACTATGCTGTATCGATTTTTTTATTTTTCTCCCACTTCTAACCTATAGTGCAAAGTCTAAAGATGTTGAGGGTAAAACAGTAAATTTTAAATGGCTAAAAAGATTAAACAAATGAGTCTTACATCACTGTTTTGAGTGTTTTGAAACTAAAGCCAAAGCAATTAAAGTGACCTTCTAGTCTTTGTATGCACTAGAGTAAAGCCAGTCCTTATCAAGACAGGAAATCATATTATTTTTACCAACACACAGGCTGATTGACATTTGGACACAGAGTTTCTCCTTTTCCTCGAATACAAAAAACACTCAATAAATACTGCATTCTTGAACACAATCATTTTTGGCAGTGTTGAGCAATGTTTAGTGTCTGTACAAATGACATTTAAGCTCGCTCTTTTCTGACTGTGTCCCAGCTTGTAAATCAAACACTGTGCAGACGGCTTGTGATAATGAAGGAGGTGAGGGAGAGCTGTACAGAAAATACTTTAAGAATGTGATATACAGTATTCAGTAATTTGATGCTGCCCACAGCTGAACCACAAGCCCAATCAAAAGAAGCCACTATAGTAACCTGCGCCTGATCAATGAACGCTCATCTGACCTTGTCACTCTGCCATTTAAACCTCCTGGTGGCCCAGTGATATCCTTGCACAAATCCCTAAACTACTGAAGGCAACAAAGAAATGGATTATCAGATTCTGAGGGGCACAGAGAGACGGGAAAAGGGTGATTGAGGGATGAGTTGCAGTAGGGCTATAAATGAATTAAACATAGTGCACAATGAATATGTGAAAGAGGTTTGAAGTTTCTAGTGACAGCGGTGCCACCAACTGTATTTCCTTTGAGGGAAGCAGAGCTTATATAGGGTGAGTACAAAAACACCAAACTATTATTTATTATTACTGATTATTTTTACAGGAATTTTATATTTCTTTTCATTAGCTGAGAGATTATAACTTCGAGCTTGGTAGAAGGCTTCAGTGTAATAACAGACACTTCTCCAGCCACAGCTAAGTCAGTATGAATGTTTTTTTTTTAATGTTTGACTAAATTTGCAGTGTGAATGAGATGTTTGTTTAAAATGTGCACTATGCAGACAGTGTCAACAATGGACTGGATATACAGTGTATCTTCTAAACAGAAATAAAGAGAATTAAAAAAAACAACTCACTGTCATTTCATCAGTACTGGTGGATATACCAAATTTCATTCATGGACTTGTAACTCCATTTTGACGTGGCATAATTTCACAGCATTTGACCACTAGAGGGGTTGTTTGCCAACTCTCAAATCATAGATTAACAGACTGTTGGCCTTGGCAGAAATCTGTGATCTCAGAATGTCCTTATAGTATTTAATTCTGTAAATCGATAGCAAAAGCAATGAAAAATGTATACTAGGGGAGAAAGAAAAGTTAAAAACATGAAGTAACACTGTCAACATCAGTTTGCTCTTAGGTAGAACACAACTAACCGGATAAAAATGCCCCATCAAATTTAACCTGCAATGCAACAGAATTATACTTAGAAAATATACATAAGCAGCCAATGTTAACTGAAAATCCAAAAGATAAATTCTAAGTTCTCTTAGGAATTGCACCAAGTGTTCTATTTTTTGTGAGCCCATGAGGTCTACAGCAGACAACCACCTAAAGGATAAAGTATTTCAACCTCTAATTACAAAAAATCCTGTAAGTCTAGTCCGGGTTCCATCAACCCCTTAGTGTGTTCATATTTCAGTAGTAACTTCCACATCAGCTGTAATGCATCTTGCCCATGGGCTAATATAATGTCTGTATGATGGATGAGTCCTCATCCTCTGGGAACTAGAGATCTTTTTTTTATAGTTCCACAATATTCTGGAAAGAGTCCAAGAAATACTAAACTACAAAATGCCTGATCACTGCATTACAGTTCTTTGTTGCACGCTGCTGCAGGAGGAAAATGTTAGATAGTAGATTGAAAAGCAGCATCATAAATTTATCTCTCTGAGGTAACATAATGAATTTAAGTTAAATGCATCCAATGAGAAGTGATGCTTCATTCCTGATGCAAAAATGTTGTGAGAGGGAAAAAATATATCAACTACTGACACTATAAGATTAATAATGCTTCAAAATTTGTTACATTTGAACCTAACTTTCACGGCATTGCGCCTCTTTCCACTGATATGTCATTAATGCTGTTTATGATTTATGTGAAATGATTCGTGCATAAACTTGACAGTTTTTGTTATTTTTCTGACTGCAGTTAGCAAGATTAATTCAGCGATTAAAATGATTTGAGCACCAGGCATGACGACATATCTCCAATCCAAAACATGAAAGCCATTATCATACTGCAAGTTTTTAAATATATTCACAAAGAAAGTTAACGGTGAATTAATAGACTGCGAATCGTATCCTTGACAATCAGTGGTGGCTCTATGCAGAGGTGAAAGCTTCCCACATAAAATACAGAAACACCAGAGGTGCTGGTTAATTATCTCAGGGTATTTTGTACTAAAAGTGTGCCTCTCCAAGGGCAGCTTCTAAGCAATTATTATTATGTTTTAAAAAACATGTAGAACAGCAGGGACTGTAGTTAGGAAAAGCTGTTGTGACTGCTTCTGTGGTTGTTTCTCAGCCAGTTAGCACAAAGTTGGGTTGTGTTGCTCTCTAAGCATACTTAACACCATCTGTGCGATGCCTGAAATAAGGTGACTGTTTTTTGGAGAAACGAGTTGTCTACTGGGATAATTACATATTTCAGATGTTATATATCAAAATTCCCAAAAATCAGAAAGCAAAAGGCTCTTAAGTCTGATTATTATATGCATGTCTAAGTGAGGAAGAGATGTGAGAAAGTGTAAATAACAGCACTACTGTCATTTCACACCAGCCTACGTGTCTTTTGTTGTCCTGTAAGGCAGCCTGTCATTATTACCCTTTTGATTCCACACAGACTAGAAAGCTTGTTCTACTGCATTAATATTAGACAAATGCTTTAAGAAAATGCTGCTGATATATTAAAACTTAGGGATGCCAAATGCAAATTTGGATTTTAGTTACTCCCTCTCATCCACAAAAAATAAAACCACAGTTGAGGTTAACATTGAGGGTAAATTGAATCCCTTGCCTTTCTAAAATTATGCTAATTTGCTTGGTTACTAACATTAAATTCTGGTGTCTAATGTCTTTTATCACTTCTCCAGATGAATTAAAGCTTAAAAGGCAAAAAATAAGGGTGTCATAAACTTCAATTTTTAATCTGAGTCCTGTCAGTGTTATAACTTTGTAAGTCAATATTGAATACATTGTAGATTAACTGCATTCGTTTTTGTCTGTGTGCATAAAGATCCTTGTATTTGGAGTGTTTGTGTTGCACCACAGAAAAGTATGTTGTGCTTTGCAGTATATATTAACTGTAAACATACTTGCAAAATAAAAATATATTTGGGCTCCACAAAGCAGCTACTGACTAAAAACCTCTTGGGTTCAGAACACACTGCATGCATACAGGTGGCAAATCAGAGCTTTATTGTCAATGTGGATCCAGTGTGCGTCAGCCAACAAAATTGCATTTCTGAAATATCCTCATTCTGTCCACCCCCAGAGACAGAAAGAGAGTTCTTCTTAAAAGTATTCATTAAATGTCCACTGTGCTGACAGACAGTATTTTTGGTAAGGGTACGTTAACAAGCTCTAAATTTAACCCTACCGTACCAGTGGAAAAATGAATCTACCAATTTGTTTAATGGCAAAAAAAGGGAAAATATCAGTTTTGAGTTAGGTAAAAAAAGTGTATTTCATGGTAACTGTAGAAACATGAGCCAGCATGAGTCATTCTCACCAAAAAAAAAATGTATAAACATGTGCAAACATTCAGCTTGCTCTTAAATAAGTATCTTAAATGCTTGAAAAGTGCTTGAAAACTGTTTGAAAATTAAAGACAAGTAAAGATAATACAACTCATGACATTTCTTAAAGCAAAGATTTTAAAGATGACCCAGACCTTCACGCTCTCTGGCAGCTCCTACATTGAAAGTGTGCTTACCTTTAGGTTACAAAATGAATCTTGGAGCAAATTTGCTGCTCAGGCGAGTAGGAGGTCAAATGGTCAGTGATGTAACTGGAGCACATGCCTCATTAAGCTTTACACAACTGTTAGATCTTAAAATCAATTTGAAATTTCAGGGAAGTTGTTGCATGGAAGCGTGTCTTATTTTATGTGATCTTGCCTCTGGGTTGGTGGAGACCAAGCAGCAAAAATGAGTAATCCATGCATGATGAAATAAAGGCATGGATTACCTTTTCACGAGAACAAAGCAGGACAGTTTGAAATTTTGTAGGTGATGTTAAAAAAAGGCCTTTTCTTTGTAAGTTTCATTGTAGTGTAAGTTTGATTCATGTTTATGCAGTGTTGCCCTTGATAAATGAGGCATGAAATGTAGAAAAGCATTGTGTCACGCAGATAGACAAGTGAGTGGGCTAGTATGCATCCATTACCATGACAGGTCCCGGATATGTATTTAACATGTGATTCCTGGTTCAATGTCTTCGTGTCCCAAATAACCAATCAGTGAAGAGTAGTGTTTACTCACACCTAAATCTTACACTGATGTTGTGAAGTAACTTGTTCATATTATAATGAAGCAGTTTAAAGTCAGAAAAGTGGAAAAATGCAACTTATCTGACTCAAACTTTGTTTTACTCATCTGACCTGTTTTTTCTTCTGTTCACCTAATTTAAATTACTATTTTGTATCCAAGTTTCTTTGTGCAAAAGAAATTAAAGTATTCAACCTATTTCGGATTGCTGTTTGCTCAAGGGGATTATGCACTTCAGTAGGACTTTGAGCTGTACAGTGAATGATTCTGCCCATAATGGGATTTGAAAGAAGAGATGGGTCAGTTAGTGAAGCATGACATTTGTTCAGGCAGGACATGTGCTCTAAATCATGTGCACCTAGAAACGGCTTGTCAGCTGATCCAATCAGCAATTGTAATAACGTTAATTATTTTTAAAAAGAATTGATTGTCAGCCCTTCATTCATAAAGTGTCATTCATCCTTTTAGTTCGCAATTTCAAGACTTCCTTTTTGTTTAAATCACAGGATTATTAATCAAATAATTGTAAATGTTGTTAACTTTTAAGTTTAATTGTCAAAATAATATTTTGGCATTTCCTATTTTAAATAGTATTCAAAAGATTCTGACTCAGCTGTAACCTATCCTGACTTTATATTAATCTTTTCGTCTTTTATGTCTGTGTTTGGCCACTATTTGTCCACAGAGTTCAGTAACCTGCATCTTCTGTAAGGTAAGCCTTTTTTAATTGTAGAGTTTCAGATGTCATGCAGGATTTCAGTTAGTTTGTGGGTTGTGGGAATAGATGACCCAAATGCAGAACACAGCAGGCAGAATTCCAAAATCCAAAACTAAATGCAAATGTCGCAACTAAACCATAATTCCAAGGAGTAATCAGAAAACACACAGATGCAAGGACAGCACGCAGAGGGTACATTAGATGTTATGACAAAGGGCACGAGGAAGACCGGAGTACATATAAACACAAAAGGCTGAGTAGGGATAAGGCAAAGCTGGGGGAATGAGACAGTTGCAGACAATCAGGTGAAACAGACAGGAAGCAACTCTCAAAGCAAGACGCTACAGAAACTGTCTATCATAGTAAAATAGGAAACGACTCCAAAGACACATACAAGAAGACTTGCACTAAACATGAACACAGAGACGAGGGAATATGAGAGGACACAGGCATAACTGCAGAAAGACAAGACAGAGGAAAGAACAGCTAAGGAAACACTGAAGGGACCTAATACACAAGAAATAAACTGGTGTTGAAATAGAAACTGAAACGAGCTAAACACTGAGAATATAAAAGCACTGGCGCTGTAAACCATCAAAATAGGAAATAACTATAGACAAATTAGACAGGAACCAGAGCTAAAACACTAATATAAAACTAAAGCTAAAAATAACAGTGAAAACATGAACCATAACACAGGATTGCTAGTAAACCCATTATGTAAAAAATGGAAATGAAAGACTTAACAATAACACAAAAAATGAAAATTACTATTAGAGGTAGCTCCCCAGAGTCGCCATGTGACCACTAAAGATATGTCTCTGAAGAGCCACATTCTTAATTTATGCTGACCCGACAAGACCCTACTTGGTGTGTTGTAAGGCTAGATGCCATGGTCTTTTTTTATGCAAACTGGATGACTAAGAAGAGATGTATGCAGTAGAAAAGTTGATTCCATGATATCCTTGAAAATTTTTACTGATTTCGGCCATGAGAACAGCAGACGGCAGTAGCGGCTGAAATGACATGGTGTTGCTACAAAAGTACGTGACCCCACAAACAATTTGGGTCTTGTTTTGTGTAGATCAGGACAAGATATGGCTAAAATGTACCTTGAGCTGCTCTCTTGTATTGTCCCCAAGGGGTTGCCAAAGCGGATTAATTCACTTTGGTAATTTGGCCTTCCTGACGCAACCCTCCATGGTGAGAGGGGCTAGTGTCCCCACCTGAAATTGAACCAGAGATGTGGCTAAAAAAAAAAAATCAAAAAATTATGGAAAATGCCACCTGGTGGTCAATCCATGATTTTACAATCCAGTCCAGTCAATTCCAATCTAATCAGTTCTCATGGAGGTCTTTCTCTGTGTCAAAACTATTTTGTGCCAAAGTAAATGTTGCAGAGGCCCCTTGAACGTAAAATACATTCAACAGATCTTGTTTATAGGTGACCTCCAAGTGAGACTTTATTTTGCACAGTATCAGTCAGTGGCTCCCAAGCCTTTTTCTGGCATGGCCCACTTCAGGGACAGTAGTAATTCGGGCCCAGAACCAACAGTTTTTATCAATTATTATCAGTAAATAACAATCAAAGTCAAATTTGTTTATTTTCCGTACATCGCTCACATGCACTTTATTTTTTGTTTAACTCCATATTTTTCACCTGCTTGTCCATACTCCACCTGCAATAGCTCTGTGACCCACAGCCGGGGCCTCCCTCACAGTTTTAAAAGCATGGATATACACTACCAGTAGAAAGTATGGACACACTTGGCCATAGTGGAGTATGGCCAAGCCTGTCCAAACTCTTAGTGTAGGTTAACATCAACCAGGAAAAAATAGAAAGAGATATAGTGGAATAATATCAGTTAAATCCAGGTCACCATGGGATTTTCTTTCCTGCTGTATCTTTCTGAGCTTATGCTTTCTTGTGTCTAACTTTGTCTCTCTGAATTCTCCTGACTGTCTAGTTTTTTCACATTTTTGAGTCCATTGAAATGCAGGAGATAAAGTCCTCAGCCAAAAGGAAGAAATTCTGTGCAGAGGATTAGATAATGAGTTGGACTATATTCTAGCAGGATTTTTCTGATTGGTATGAGTATAAAGTATAAAGTTTAAGGCTAAAAAATTTGCTGCAACCTTTGTATCTTAGTCCTAAGGAATTACCAAGACACTTGGTGTTTATCTTCATCCACTAACCTCAGCACTGAGTAATATACTCACTCTCAGCTCTGTTTAAATAAGTTTAAGGGCCTCAGAGTCTCATTCTTTGGGGTTGACATCTGAAAAGAGACACACAAGAGCCTGTGGGGTGAGAAAAATGGTCCAGATGATTAAAAAAAGAGGTAGTTCAAAGGAGAAGACCCAGCAAACTTCATTATTGGTATTGCAGCAGACAAGAAGGGATTGGGTATTATTTTCTGGCTGCAGATATCAGAGCATGTACTGGAAAAAATGCGATTTGTTTCACAGGAGTAATAAACTAATTTAACAGAAATTTAAACCTCCATTGTTCAGTAAGGCTTTCTGCAGAACATCAACATAGTTAGTTTTGCAGTTTTTAGTGCGTATTAAGATGAGTCCAACAGTGGAGTATCAATAAATACAGTGATTTACACAGCATGCACTCTGGCAAAGTGTATGGAATTTCACTGGAACACTGCAGGTGTAATGTGATTATGATAAATGACACTCCTCAAGTCATGGCTAATTTTTTGAAAGATAGCAGTGGATTACTGTTACAGAAAAGAATTACTTGTTATGTTATTACATGCACAGTCTAACTGGTATTATATATGGTGTCTTATCAAACTCCTTAGATAAGGTTTTCTAGACACCACAAAAACACTTGAAGACACCTTAAGAAGCAAAGCAAGAGGAGAATATCTTCACAGATATCACTCCACTCTAACTTAAGTATGATTTTTTATGGTTCAACCACTTACATAATATTGTCTGTCTTGTGTCTCACAGTGAGGGCTCCCTCTCATATTAGCTGTGTTGTAAGTGCAATAGGAGTCAAAGAGAGACTTTTTCCTCTCAGCATGGCTCCATACGGTATCAGAGGCTTATGAGGATCTCATCACTCTCCATCCTCATAATGTTCCTGTCAGTGTGCCGGATGGGAACTATTACATCCCGCAGATCATCATTCACTTTATGCAGGGGCCCTCATAAATGCTAGGAGTTTTATTATTCAAGATATTAGTCCATTTGTGCATTAGCACAGTGGTTTGCCTCGTTATGCTAATTTCAGAATGTGTTTCTTGTACTATATAGTTGGTTCTGAGGATGCTAGAAGACAAGAAGCTCTTGTCAAACAGATTACCCTACTCAAATTTATTGCGCAGTACATCAGTTCTGATCTCTGATCCCCCCCCAACACACACACACACACACACACACACACACAAAGCCTGAGCAGACTAATTTACGTGTCTCCCTCCTGTGTTGGATGTTTTCTGACAGACCAATAACAGCAAGCGTCAGTGGCAAAAGCCAGCTGTCACTGTGGCTGATCCATCTCTTATCTGTGGCTATTAGCATTCATGGTTCATTAGCCAGCAAGCATTCAATATAAAATGTAATTGTAGGCTATAAACTTTGTTGTGACACTTGACCAATAGCAACCATTGAACATGTTTCAGAATTAGAGCTTTCAAGGTGCTTCTATCCTCAAAATGTGAGCTGCAGGTTTATCTTATTGTAGAACCTCTGAAGCTTTTATGTTTTTTGGTCTGGCTTTGTTGTTTATAATGTATAATATCAACCTAACCAGGGATTGCACAGGACAGTATAAATCTTGTCTAAATCTGCCACAGTACTGAATTATTTTGTGTTTGCTATAATGCATATGTGGTTTGGGAATAAGTTATCCTTCCATTTGCACCTGAGGCCCTTCTGTTTATTTCTTTATGGTGATTTCATATTCAACTTTTTCCATTTTTTTTTTTTGCTTTAGTATATGAATTGTGCAATCTGTGTTTATCTGGCATACACAGCCATCTACTGTATTTGTGTATTTTCTTGTCTGACAGCTCAGACTCTGACTGCTTGTCAAAACTTACCAAGGACTCCAGATTTTTCTGCAGTCATCTTCCAGGCCACTACTTTTAATTTTATTTGCTTGTTTATGAAATATTGTTTTAAAGCACCACCTTTCCCTCACTTTAAATAATTCATAACTCAAACTGTAAAGCTTTTTCTACTACCTAGAGTAAATTTGCACCTTTTCATGTCCACTCACATTTTAGGAGTGGCTTTACATAGAATCACACCATGTCTAAAACTTAATTTGCATTTCTTATACACATATACATCTTTGTTTTTCTTGCACAATGAAACATTGCATATTTCGCCATGACCACTCAAGGAGCTCTAGATAACCCATCATTTTCACCCACCCACACACGCATGTTCATATAGCCCTTTCCGAACACATACACATTCACACACTGAAGATAAATCAGGGTGAGTTTTAGGGTCAAAGGACACTTCAGTATTGGACTGAAGGAGCTGGGGAATGTACTGATTAGTGGAATATTAGTTGTGCTAAAAAGTAAATGGACTGCATTTATACTGACTGCTTAAAGGTTTTATACTACAAGCAACCTTCACCTGTGGACAGATACACATGTGCACATATTCTTTCTGAAGTGTATTTTATTTGAATCATTTTTATCCATCACAAACAGAGGGAGTTTAGGGTTAATAATTTTGACCAGGGTTACTTCAGCATGCAAGCTGAAGCATTTGGAGACTGACCCACCAATCTTAAAGGACTCAAGGGAGTGGTGATTAATTTTTTAATTGATGAAGGAATCTCTTTATATATCTGTACTTTGCATATATGGTTAGCCCTCCTAAGTGCAAAAGTCATTTGGTTGTGTGGTTCTCATACTGTATTTAGCTAAAAATATTTTCTCTTCCCAGTTTCCAGTGTTCCCAGTTTTTCCCTAGGTTGATAGCTCTTCTCCATTTTGTGTGTTTTGGGGGTGGCTTAAAAATACTGTGAATCAGAGAAGGATTTTTTTTTTTTTGCAGCGCTCTCTTTCTGAGCACAGTCATTGACACAGTGCATTCCATCCATAACCCAAACCTTAATTATGTAAACTACGTGATTAACCTTAAACCTTACCTAAAGCTTATTGTAACCTCACCCTAACACTGAGCTACGGTCACTGAAGACAATCTCAACAACTGATTTCCTGCATGAAAAGCATTTAGGGGTGTCTGTAAATTGTAGTTTACTGGGTTACATGCGTTCTAAATGGAGTAAAATCAAATAAAACAATCCAGTGAGCCAAATAATATATTACGAAATCATGTAAGCAGCTCAGCAAGTACGCAATAGCGTTGTATGGAAAAAAATGAATCTATAATAGTATGATACTGTGTACAGCAGATTATAGTATTTAAAAGAAAAATGATAGGCAAGTGGACCTTAAGAATTAATACTCTTTTCATGTGCATATTCTGCCAAGTTCATGATCTTTTTTTGCATCCATGTGTAAAAAACTATATAGACAAGCCCATCCATGATGCTTGTTTGTATTGAAGCTGGTGATTTTTTTTTTTTTTTTTTAATAAATCGGACCTGTCTCTCCAGATATACGTACGAGGTTTGGTTTCAGCTGCAACTGGTTTACAAAGAAATGGGGGTTTGATATTGAGAGAGACAGATGAGACCCCTGTGACTTCCCCAGAGAATTTAAGGAATCAAATTTAAAAGCTATTTCAGGCACCAGTGCCAGGTACAGTCATGTCACCTGAGTTGATATTATTGAATGAAATAGGATACACCCACTGCCAGTTCAGAATGTGTTTGTGTGTGGGTGTGTGTGTGTGTGTGTGTGTTTCCACTTCTCTGTGAGTGTTCATGTTTGTAATACGTTTAGTGCTTTGTTAACTGTCTTTGTAAGCCTGTCTACATCCGCCAGGAGAAGTGTTTGAACTGTATTATAACCAGTCCTGTCAGCAGCACACCTCTTTGTGGCGATACAGTGCTTGGATCATTTTCAAGACTTTCTTGTAATCATCTTGTTGACTCACTGGCCCCTAAGTGTTTGATCATTGCCAACGGACAACGGAGCATTGTGTGTTTGCACGTCTGTAAATGTGTTGGTGAAAGTAAGGCACAGTGTGTGATAGAACCAGTAGTTAGCTCTCAGGGTGTGCTTTTGTTTGTGTGTGCTTATGCATGCATATCTGCAAAGAAGAGTGCAGATGCATGAATGCTCTGTGGCAAAACCTAGATGCATCCTCCCTCCCAAAAACTTTTTGGCTCTGTGACAACACCACACTATTTCCTGCTGTACTACTTCTATATTACCATTGAAGGGCATAATTATTTAACCCCATTTTTTAGCACTTTGATGAAATAGGTGATGCTTGCAAATCATAGACATGATCTTCATCATCCGAAATCCATCCATCTTGAATTGAGAACTCTCATTTATTCTCCCTCTGTCATGAATGCATAATATCCCTCTGCTTGATAACTTACACTCCCTAAGGGATGTGACTACTTGCCTCTCCTTGCACACTGCAAGCCCTTTATCCTTTCACCTCCTTCCCACCCCTTCTTGTACCCCCTGTATAAACCTGCATATCTGCCTCCAGCATTTAAAGACCCCTCTCCTTCTGCTAAAGCATGTTTACATAGAGGAGAGTGTGTGCTTTTTCTCCCTCTATGTCTCTTTCAAGTGCCTGTTCAATAGGCAGATGGTTGCACTTCCTTTTAAGGAGTGATTGCAATAGCCTATTAGTTATATGTGTATAGCATCTGTGTAGGGTTGTACTGAAGTGCAGGCATGAGGTGTGAGGCAAAGGGTCAGGCTTGGTATTAGCCTCACAAAACAAAATTGTTTCTCAAAGCATGGTACTTCATAGTTTGGGTTGTGGGAATTGTTAGGAACTAACTGTCACTGCGGCAAATTTAATGCACAAGCATTATTTTTCCAGTGTCCCACTCCTACACCATAAAACTCAGCCTGATTTCAGTGACAGTAACTTTACTTTTGTTTTTAAAACACACACAAGGTATGCACTGGATCTCATCCAGTTTTGGATTTAGAGTGAGAATGGAAGAAAGGTTAACTTACAGTGTTCTCATTGCAGTCATCCTGAAGCCCTTTGGTTTGACAGATTCCTCAGCCATTCTTCTACTGTCTGTTTTGCCTTTTTCTTCCTGTCTCTTGCTTTCACATACACCTATACTACACAGACATGTCCAAGTGTCTAAGAGTGCCATGTCTAAAGAGTTCCAGCAGCTTGTTACTGAGGCTGTCAAAAAAGCAACAGAGACCCACCACAGAGGTAAGGATGTGTGAGAAATCCCATGGGTCTGTAGCACAGGTCAGAAGCATAACAACATCCAGTTTCTCTTTCCAAGGGGAGATTTTTCTCCTCTAATACAACAGTCAAAGCCTATGACAAGAAATGAAAAGTGACTTTTTGGTATTCCTGGCAGTCTTTGTAAATGTAAGACTGCTTATCAGAAACATTTTCACTGCTACTATTTTCTTAAGTATTAGTTTCTTAAAAAGACAAAATTGACTGTCTGGAATTGCTCTCTAGAAAACACATTTTCATTTTCAGGATTTTTTAATCTTATGTCCCTAACAACAAAATGTTCTCATTCATCAGTGGCTTCTGAAACATACAAATCAATAAAAGAATCACTTTTAAAAATGAACACAGCTATGATTAAAGTTTGGCTGGGTTTATAAAATAATTTCTGGTGTAGTTCCCAAAAAAAAAAAAACAGCTAACAGTGTGCTGTTTGATTCCACATATTTAAGCATTTCATGTGCAAAACTTAAAGCATCAAAGACATCTAGCCTGTCTACACTGACTGGCACTGCCTGCAATTTCTCACTGGTTTCACAGGAAAGAATGGGCTTTCATGACTTTCTATCAGTCAGTTTTTCTGAGACACATTTAACATTATGTATTATATATATATATATATATTTATGTATGTATTATAACCCATAAGATGCTCTTTTTTTTAACAAGCAGAAAGTTCTGAAGACAAACCTCTCCCACTACTGCATCAGCTCAGTCTGAATTTGAGAAACTGTTTCAAAAAATTGCAAAGTTTTGTACATTTTAATCATATTCTGGGATACCAATAAGACTACATAGAAAACAAGTGTTTTCCCCCTCAAGAAATATCATATCTAACATTTAATCTAATTAGATTTCTAGAAAAATGGACACTTCAATGTTTGGGAATAATTATGTAAGGCCACACATACAGTAAGTCACATAGAATCATGTTGGTGTTTTGCTGAAACAGGTGATGCTGCTCTTGATACAACAGATTGCACGCACTGTAATCATGGTACTCTGCATAACCTCTCACATGATTATTTCACTTCCTCACATTGTTATTTTATCAGACGAAGCTCCTGTCAAACTACAGTCTGTTTATGGCTTGTGGTGCCATTGTAACCAGGACTCAGACACTGCTCTGCAGTAATCTGGATTGCCGTAAAAAAGACACCTCAATATAAGCAGATCTCCTAGCTGCCCACAGTCATAAAGGAGAATAAACAAGGTTAGGGCAGAACAATTATGCTGAGCTGCTTCCTGGTGTTAGGAAACTGACAGAACTTCTTCAGTTGTACAAACACTCCTGTTTGTCTGGTTCTCCGGGTAGAAGAAGAGTTTACACGGATAGCATTTACATTTTCCCCTTGAAGAGCAAGATTTGCACTTGATGACTAAAATGTTTATATTTCTGCCAATGTACATACAAGCCTAAAACAATTTTGTAATGAACACAATTCTCTTCCTTCTATGGGATGGCTTAGACATCGGAAAATGTGGATATATTTGACTAGACTCAACAGCGCTTGGCTCACTTGGAATTTGATAGTTGGGCGCTTTTTGGCTACAGTTAGGTGTTAACAATAACAACATGATTCTATGCATGTGACAGCTTCCACTTTTCTGGGAATACTTTCTACAAGATTTTGAAGTGTCTGTGGGAATTTTTGCTCATACATGCAAAAGAGCATTTGTCAGGTCAGACACTGATGTCTCACAAGAGGGCCTGGCTCACAGTCTCCATTCTAGTTCATCCCAAAGGTGCTTGATGGGGTTGAGGTCAGGGCTCTGCGCAAGCCAGTCAAGTTCTTCATCACCAAACTCATGCAACCATGGCATTATGGACCTCTCTTTGTGCACTGGAGCACAATCATTCTGGAACAGACAAGGGCCACCCCCAAACTGTTCCCACAAATTTGGAGGCATAGAATTGTCCAAAATGGATTGGTAGGCTGAAGTATTGAAATTTCTCTTCACTTTAACTCAGGGGCCCAGGCCAAACCTAGAAAAACAGCCCCACAGAATTATCCCTCCTCCACCACACTTTACAGTTGGCTGGAGGAGTACAGTGCAGTCAGGCAGGTCATGTTCTCCTGGCATCCTGGCCAGATTGCCAGATAGAGAGGAGTTAGTTGGGCACTCCACAGAACATGTTTCCACCCCTCCAGAGTCCAGTAGCAGCATGCTTTACACCAATTTAATGGTTGGCATTGTTCTTTATGATATAAGGCTTGCATGGAGTTGCTTGGCCATGGAAACCCATGCTATGAAGCTCTCAACAAACAGTTTTGTGCTGATGTTAATGCCACAGGAAGTTTGAAAGTCTGTAATTACTCAGCCAAACAGAGCATTGCTGACTTTTGCACACTATGCACCTCAGCACTCAGTAAGCCTGCTTCATAACTTTGCATGGTCTGCCGGTTTGTGGCTGAGTCACTGTTGTTTCTAAATGTTTCCACTTTGCAATAATTCTCCTTACAGTTGACTGTGCAATATTTAGGAGGGGAGGAATTTCATGAACTGGCTTGTTGCAGTGGTGGGGTCCTATTACAGTACCACACTTTTTTATATCTGGTAGAGGTCCAACATGCATTTTTTTCCTGCAAAAAAACTGTGCTTACTGAGAGTGGTTTTTGGAAGTGTTTCTGAGCCTATACAGTAATCTATACCACTGGACAGTATCTCTTTTTTATTTAGTGTTGCCTTATGGGGATGTACAGATACTGTATGTCTCTTGAAGTAAAATGTGGCACATGCAACCTAAATATTTTATCCTTTGAAGAAGGTCTTGTAATCCAGTGCAATAAAGTCCCCATTCCTTTTCTGCCTATTTAATTTGTATTATCTCCTCCGCACATTTGCTAATGTTTGCTACTTGTGTGCAAAGAATCTCTCACATACCTAGTGTGATAAGGAATGAATGGTTGGCTGCTTATGAGAGGGATATTTCTTGTCATTTAGATTTACAGTACAAACAGTGTTTCTTTTCTGGTGCCTCCCATAAATTATAGAAACATTTGTGAAATTGAGTGTGCCTGTATGTGACTCATATCTCCTGAGAAAAGGTACACATTGCTGGCAGAGTGTCTGACACTTTCGTAGTAAATAATGTGCAAAATATTATGAAACCCAGAAACACAAGTTTGCTTTAAACAGCTGTAGGGATCAACACGTCTGAAATACTCAAAATATGTAAGCAGTTTAAAAGTTGGAGGGGTGGGGGGTCAGATAACTGCTTCATATAGCTTAACAAAACAAACAGCAGTAGTGGTAAGTAATCACTGTTGGGAGAACAATAAGAGGTCATTTCTTTTTTCACTGAAATCTTGTCAACAGATGCACTGAGATATACAGACTAAAGCATTTAGTTTTTTTTTTTTTTAACTCAGTGTAAATTATCTGAGGACCCTCTAGAATAACTGTAAATAAAAGTGAAGGTGGTACAGGATGGCGAAGGAAAACCTTGGCCCATTAACATGAAAATCAGGCAGAGGAGATACAGAGGTACGTAATGTTAGAAGTTATTTAGCTTGTTTAAGATGTTTACGATCTGTGAACTTGAGAGTATTGTTTACGAACCCCAGCAAGTCTATTTCTAGGCAAAAAAGTGGAGTGGAGTGGTGCTTATATAATGCTTTTCTCCTCTAACTAAGCACTCAAGATGCTTTTTTGTATCAAAAACCTCATTTATCTTCTTCTTCTTCATCTTCTTCAGCTGCTCCTGTTAGGGGTCGCCAGAGCAGATCATCTGCCTGTATTTCATTCTGCCTCTTGCACCCTCTTCTGTTCCACAAACCTTCTACCTTCTTCACCACATTCATGTACCTCCTTTATTGGTTGGTTTGGTCTTCCTTTTTTCCTCTTGCCTGGCAGCTCTATCTTCATAATCCTTTGTCCAATATATCAACTATCTGTCCTCTGCACATGTCCAAACCATCTCAGCCTTGCCTCTCTGGCTTTATCGCTGCACTATTCATTCTGAGCTGTCCCTCTTACATATTCATTTCTAATCATGTCCATCCTGGTCACTCCAAGCAAAATTCCAAAGCTTACTATGTCATCTGCGAACATCATAGTCCACGGAGACTTCTGCCTGACCTCATCTGGCAACCTGGCCATCACCATTGCAAACAAGAAGGGGCTCAGAGCTGATCCCTGATGTAATCCCACCCCCACCTTGAACCCTTTTGTCACTCCTACCACACGCCTCACCACTGTCTCACTGACTTCATACATGTCCTGCACCACACTCACATACTTCTCGGCCACTTCTCACTCTCTCATAAAATACCACAGTTCCTCTCTTGGCACCCTATCAAATGCTTTCTCATACTGCACTTTATTTTATGCCTTTGCGCGCTTTAACTAACATGCACACACTCACACACCGATGGATGTGTTGGGAGCAACTAGGGGTTCAGTATATTGCCCAAGGGTGTTTCAGCATGTAGAATGGCCACCACCGTTTGTTAGTGTCTGTTATATCTTCCTGTATTAAATTATATTTCTCAGATCAAGTGTCAGCTTAATACTTTTCACCAACAGCTGTGTTTTTGAACTTTGTTTGAAATTATAGTTAATAGACGACTGCCATTCCTTAAATCTAATAACTTAAACTCTTCCCCTTTTAATAGTGGCCCTGATGTTTCACTAGAACACAGGTCTGAGGTGGTGGAGAATAATCAACAGACATTTGATTTCAGCTAAAGTGCGTGTGTGCATGCGTGCGTGTGTGTGTGTGTGTGGTGGGCTGTCATGGCGAGGCATCTGTGAGTGTGGTGTGGACCCAATTGCAGGACCGCTGAGCTGACGTCATGTGAAAAAGGCTTTTAATTAATCCAAATAATAATGACAAAAGTCCAGTAACATAAATCCAGAACGTGATGCAAAGAGCGTGAAAACCTGGAGACATGGACGAGAAGCACAAGGGGTGACAACCAGTAATGACACGACAACGATCAACACGGAGGACGGGGCTTAAATACACAAAGACAAACCAATGAACACACGACAAGTGGACAGGGCAGGGGAAACCTAAACCAAAACAAGGAGCCAACATTAACTAGGCATGAGGGGTCCAGGTGGCCAGAGAAAAGGAAAAAAAAGGGGCTTGGGGCTGCTTGGTTTGTGTGTGTGGGTTAGTGTGAGGGGGGTCTTTTGGGAAGTTCTGTCCTGGGTTATTGAGGAGCCTGATGGCTTGAGGGAAGAAACTGTTATTCAGTCTGGTTGTGAGGGACCAAATGCTCCGGTACCTTTTCCTGGATGGCAGGAGGATGAAGAGTGTGTGTGAGGGGTGTGTGGGGTCATCCACAATGCTGTAAGCTTTGCGGATGCAGCGTGTGATGTAAATGTCCTAGACAGAGGGAAGAGAGACAACGATGATCTTTTCAGCTGTCCTCACTATCCGCTGAAGGGTCTTGCGATCCGAGACGGTGCAGTTCCCAAACCAGGCAGTGATGCAGCTGCTCAGGATGCTCTCGATGGTCCCTCTGTAGAACATAGTCAGGATGGGGGGAGGAGATGGGCTTTTCTCAGCCTCCTCAGGAAGTAGAGGCGCTGTTGGGCTTTCCTGGTGATTGAGCTGGTGTTGAGTGACCAGGTGAGGTTCTCTGCCAGAAGAACACCAAGGAATTTGGCGGTCTGAACGATCTCCACTGAGGATCCCTCGATGAACAGTGGGGAGTGGTCACTCTGTGCTCTCCTGAAGTCAACAACCATCTCCTTAGTCTTGCTGACGTTCAGAGACCGGTTGTTGGCTCTGCACCAGGCTGTAAGCCGCTGCACCGCCTCTCTGTAAGCTGACTCATCGTTCTTGCTGATGGGACCCACCACGGTCGTGTCATCAGCGAACTTGATGATGTGGTTTGAGTTGTGCATTGCTGCACAGTCATGAGTCAGCAAGGTGAACAGCAGTGGACTGAGCACACAGCCCTGAGGAGCTCCAGTGTTCAGTGTGGTGGTGCTGGAGATGCTGTTCCCAATCCGGACTGACTGGGGTCTCCCCATCAGGAGAGACCTGGCTTCCTCCCACAGTCCAAAGACATGCATATTAGGTTAAATGGTGATTCTAAATTGGCTGTGGATGAGAGGTGAATAAAGTGCTTTAAGTTTATAGAATAAAGTGTGTATGTAAGTGTGAATGTATAGTATAATGGTAGTATCCAAGAGTGCTTTAAATAGTCAGTAAGACTGGGAGAGTACAAAATACATGCAAGTACACATTCAGCAATATCTCCAAGGAAACATCCATTGATCTGTGTTGGTATAAAATCCCATTACTTGTGGCCGTCCGTGGTTGTGACTGTGTGTATCTCCATGTAGTAAGATAAAAAGAGATTTAATCTACACATGCTCAAACTGCATGATAGAATTGTTTAAATGTGTTAGCTTTATGCTTCCCAAGTTTAATAAATGCTGTCCATTTACTAATTTATGAATGAGCAATATCAATTAGAAAATGGATTCTAGAGACAGATCCTTCATTCCACATGGTATAACATGTGATAGTACAGTATGTGTATATATGTTTGAGATGATCCTTTTTTAAAAAAAATCTAAATTTGGAAAATGCTGTTGTAGCTTGCTGTTGTTTAATGTAGTATTGGTAAATGTAAAATAAATGCTTGGGTGAAGGTACTCACCAGCAAGGCTGTTTTCCCATGCACAGTCGATGAAATTGATAACTCAGAGCAGTCTTACTTACCAGATCACATTAGCTCTAATTATTGTGTTATCTTATTGTGCAACATCACATGTACTAGCTTTGCTGAGATGATTCTTTTTTTTTTAAATGGCACAGCCTTAGAAGATTTAATTGAAGCCATTATAACTTTTAATTCATGGTTAATGTATCTCTGTGTGGCACAGTGGTTAGGACTAATGCCTCTCAGCAGCGTGGGTGTGGGGAGAGAGAGAGAGAGAGAGAGAGAGAGAGACTTGCTTCTTGCCCAATGGGAACTGCAATCGCCAGCCTCCCTTGCGACCCTGAACTATACAAGTGGTTTAAAAAAAATGGATGGATAGTGGGTTCTCTCTCAGGCTTGAAGTCTGCCATCTGGCCTCAAAGCAGAAATGTGCATATTTTGGTTATGGCTATTAGTCTTTGGACCATGGCTTTTTTTTTTGTTTTGTTTTTTTTGTATTTTTGGTTTTTGTACACCACCAGAGTAGACTTTAAATAAAATACTTGGTTTTAACAAAAACATTATACTATTTAGGCAATATAGCCATTTTTATGCACAGCCCCCTGTTTTCAGAGACTCAAAAATAATGAGACAACTGACTGATAGGCATTTTCATGACCGGGTGAGCTCTGTTCCCTCATGACTTTATAACAGATTAAGCAGATAAAAATCTGGAGTTACTGTAATTTCAAGTGTTTAACTTGCATTTGGTAGCTGTTCACTGGAATTTGCCATGTGAGGTCCAAAGAGATGTTTATGTAAGTGATGGAGGCCATCATTTGGTGAAAAAATCAAAACAAACAGGTCAGAGAGATAGCAAAAACTTTTGGACTTAATCATAAATGACAATGCAGTCCTGCCCAGCCACTGATTGTAATCAAAAAACTATTGACTAAACTGGATCAACTGAGTGTGTATGCATTTTGATAGGTAGTGGCTCTCTGGAAATTTAAAAAACAACTTCTCTCTCTCACTCACTCACTCACTCACTCACACACACACACACACACACACACACTCACACTCACACACACACACACACACACACACACACACACACACACACTTATTTATTTAATAAGTAAACTGAAATACCTGATAATTTAATGAGGGAAACATGTGGGGGTTGAGACTAGTTCTGCCTTGTTTGCTAGTAGCTTTTATGTGTTCAAGTTCTTTATGGCTGGAATGTTTTCAAAATAAATTATAATAACTGCCCACAGATGACTTTCTGCACATGGATACAGAAAAAAAGGGGTGGAAAAATGGAAAAAAAATTGTACAAATTTCGACAGGGCAGGATGAAAAACAAACAACAGATCTTATTTCGCATCCTAAAAAATGTGCAATATTGATTAAACCCCCTTGACTGTATTCCTATTCTAATTAAGATTGAGGCACTTGAGGGGTTGCCAAAATGACCAAATTTGAAATTATAGCAGCTTTAACCTTCATTAAAAACTGCTTGTCAGTGTGACTCATCCTTGGTGGAAATATTTTTTGGCCGTATCAGTGCTGTGCTAAAAATAGTAACCTGATATGGCCATATATTAGTCATCCAATCATTTAGATGGATTTTTGGATCCAGCTTGGATTGCAGTGTCGAACCCTGTTGGCACAAATGCCTGAAAATGTCAGGGAACAAGTTGTGTTGCAACATAGTAAACGAGTATCGATCTGTCTGTGTACCTGAAACTATCACACTGAGGTGCCCTGGAGTCAAACTTAAGATACAGGGTTTAATGTTGACTTGTAGAAAATGAGACAAGTACACTGTAATGGCAGCTGGTTGCAGAGGTCTAGTCTACCTATGTTGGAAAAATATTTTCTGACATTTTTCCTCTGAAAGGACTTCATCATAAGTTTTGGGGTAAAACAAAGCCAGGTTCCGCTCCCAGTGGACTGCAGATGTAAATTTATGGTGGATAACTAATGCAATCGGAGGCAACAACAAGAGATAATTGTTCCATGCATAATTATGTTTGTTGTATAAGACAGTTGGCTGATATCAGACAGGATGATCATCTCAGCATTGGCTAATTGTTGCACATGAAAACTGAGTATTCATAAACAGTAGTTACACATGCCTATATACACTTACACATCTACCTGTATAATGGGCTGCATACCCAACTAGATGAGCATACATTTCTCCTATTAATAGAATTAAATTATTTGTTTTTTGTTGTGGCAGTGTGATTTATCCTGTAAATACTTATATCTGAGGGCCTTACAGACCCACTAGTCCCAACACTGATTCATCGTGAACTCTCAAAAAGAGACAGAGGCAAGTACAGAGTATGACATTTGGCCTTTTCCCATAGGATCCAGCCTTTTCTCCCCGTTGTACAAATGTCCTGCATCTGCATTACATCGAACAAGACACATAGCACTCACTCAAGCACTAACTGTTGGTTTTTGTTTTATTTTAAATAATCTGTCATGGCCTTTAGGGTTCCAAAAGGGAAAAATAGTCCAAGAAAAGGCTGTGGTTGGCAATGGGTGGTTTGTTTCAGAACGCACTTCCCACTTGATTCTTTGAAAATACATGGCGTTTATTTCGTGGTCAAACAAAAACTAAAATAAACGTAATAACTTCTTGCAACTTAGATTCCACAAGCTCAGAAAGTGGTCAAAAAATCATTTTAAACCCTCCCGTCGTCCCACCTGACACCTGACAAACCAAACAAACCCATCTCCTCCACCCCACTGGTGTGCTCTTAATCCCTTGATTAATGGGAGGGTCCAAAGGTTACCAAACTAAACATTTTTCCAAACTTTTCCAAAAGTAAAACAAATTACAGATTTACATAGCAAAATTAATTAAGTAAAGTCTCACTGTTTTAAAGAAAAAACAAAATTGGATACAAGTTATGATTCATAAAAAATTCAACAAAAATGGCCACAACAGTGATGAAGAGGA
>VUQH01074533.1:0-12184 GCA_015106775.1 Etroplus canarensis
GTGCTAGATTTTTCTGAAATGATTTGCAAATGCTGTAAAATGTAGCCCCCATTTTCTTTCTTCCCCCCCCCTTTTTTTTTTAGTTTATTTTTTTTTATTTTTATTTATTCATTTTGATATTTAACAATACTGCCCCTTCATAATTTGTTAACTAATCCAATTTCATTACGTTTATTCAAATTGAAAAATGATGCAAGGGTATGCAGTTTGTGTGTGTAGTGGGTATATGTATGTATGTGTATATGTTATGTGTTTGTGAAAAAATGTTGAAAAAGACAATAAACATATTGGCAAAAAAAACAATACTGCCCTTTGACATAAACATTGGACTTTAAAATGACCGGATGTATAGCAAACTCCAGAGAAAAACATATGGAGCACATGTCCATTTGACTTTCTTGATATATTTAGATGTAGATTAATATTATTAAAAAGCTTTCATGCAAATAAATCCTGATGAATATTCTTTAATTTTACAGATGTTTTTAAACATCTAGGTCATAATAAATGTAGTTAAGCAGAGCATTTACAACCTTTCTTCCAGTCAATATATACATTCCTAACAGTCTGGAAAACCTTCACCTATTTAAAAACCAACTGATCAAAGCAGAACCAAACTGCTTTGCATAAGTTTTGCTGTGGACCTAAAAGCTTCGTTTTTTTGCTGCTGAATATCTTATTATATTATTTGCTGATTATATGTTTCTTTCAATGTGAAATGTGTTTTTACTTAGCTTCGGTTGCACTGAAGGATTGATCCTAAACTGATCCTGATGTCTTAGTCTTTGGCTCACATGACTTATTTTGCTGTTCAGGAAATATGTAAATTGCTGAAACTAAGATTTTATTAAAGCTACAGTTGCAACTGGTTTATCCTGACCCACTTTTCTGCATTTTAATCCTTTAATACTATGAACAACACTCTTCAAAGTTAGGTATGCATTGCAAATTGCAGCATTTGTAAAAATGTTTAGATCACCTTCTTTTAATCAAGACATTGCTGAATCTCCATAATCCTTTTAAAAACTGCCACCACTTCATGTTGCACTTATGGGTATCAGAATCATTAGAATTAGAATACATTATTAATCTCAGTTGGGAAATTGCTAATGTTACAGACACTCCATTAAATATAAATATGACAGATAAATATATAAACCCTATATGCAATGTGTAGCATAGGTGGTCCAAGTTGAACAGTACTACTTAGAGTATATACACAGCATGGCAATAAGAAATAGAATTAAAGTATTTACAGTCACACAGTTAGATATAAATGAAATATAGAAATGAGTGAATATGAAAGTAAAAAAACAATATGATATATAATAGCCAACTACTGTTTTCATGCTTTCTCTTGTTTTGTTGTGAAATGATTATTTTTTAAATGTAACAGCAAAGCTGAATATTGCAGAAGACTGTCATACAAAGTATTTAACTTCTGTAGTTCATTTTTTGTTTTGCTTTCCTCCCACAGGCTTGCACTGGAATTGACAACATTGCAGAGGCAATCACTCTGTTAGAGCTTAATAACTGGGATTTAGTGGTAAGTTCATTATCTGCAGGCTCTGCTGGACTTTACTCTTAGACATACAGACACTCTATCTAGAGTACAAGTTCAAGAAGGCATTTAACAGCCAGTTGTGTACACTGTGTAATTTTGTAACGGCCAAACTACTTCATCTAGTCAGGTTTGTATTAATTCATGATGCACCTCTCAACACGGAGTGTATATTGGAAAAGGTCAGTCTATATTTAGACTGATGCTGGCAGGAGCTCAAAGCAGTGAGCGAGTGAGACTGTGGGGGCTGAATTCACTGCAGCTGTAAATCTGATGACTTGCAGTTCCTCTGCAGTAGGTGTTAGTTTTTGTAAAAACAAATCTGCTGGTGAGCCTGTGTGTTTGCTAGGTGTGAGTGTGGAGGGAGATGGAAAAAATACAGTGCAATGCTCAGTCGTGTGTCCCCCTGAAAATTGTTTAGAAGAGTATAAAATAATTAACCTTTCTAGATCCTGCTGCACCTGGTTTTGTGATCATTCCAATACTTCATAGCCATAACAGTAGATGCAGTTATTATTTATAGGATTTGCTGCATGAAATACTGCAATTGCTCTTCTCACTTTAATGCTGATTTTTTTAAATTTAATAAAATCAGAGGTGTTTTTTTATGACAATAAGGGTGGCCCACTTGCAGCTGTTTATGGTGTTTGGAAAGATAAAAGAAATGCATACTTTAGATGTTACTTTTATAGCCCAAACCTTGCATTGAGGAAGAACTTAATTTTGGTTTTCAAAGCTAGGTGCCGTCTTCATAGTACCTATTTTGACTTATACAAAGAAAAGCACATAACACTAACAGTGGTTCTACTCTGTTTTAGCATCCCGGTAAGTCAAGACAGTATGGCTGTGAGGTCACTTGCACAGTTGCAGTATCTGCCATCAAGAATTTTTTGTTTACCTGTGCTTCCCCTTTTGTAACAGAAAAGCCTGTCCTCTGTTTGCAAAATGAACAAATTGCACATTGATTATCAGTAAAAGCAATTGGGCAGAAGCTGGTTAAACACAAGTAAATGGCTAAGAAAGAGAAACAAAGTTGTGGCTGTGCAAACATAATAAGAAACTGAAGCCAGGCACAACTAAATCAGCAAGTGAAAGTTTCAGTTAAGTGACAAAGAGTCTTCTTCAGAACTGCTCAGACTATGTTTAGCCCTGATAACTGCCCTGGCAGCTTCTGGCAGTTTACCAACATTGAATATGTGGTTTTTGTTAAACTACAGACATAGACATTAGTAAGACCCAAAGATTATGCCTGTATGTTCTGTTTAAGGGCAGCCATAAAAATATTAAATGATGATGATTTTGATCTTCATGCTGTTATTTCACAGTTTCTTGAACTTTTTTTAAGCAAGTGTGACAAGTAGCATATTTATTGTTTGAGCCATACACAAAAAGAATAGTGGATACGATTATACCAGCACATACCAGCTAACATTACTTTGTCTGTTTGGCAGTCTAGAATAGTGAGTGTTCGAGAGAAATCCAATCAATTGTCCATTTAGACAAAAGCTGACTGCAAAGCTGTCAGTGCTCATATTTGTCCTTGTGGTTCTCTTTGTTCTGATCAGTCTCTCTCCAATTTCTTTCCCAGGGTGTGAAAAATTTCAGACAACACATGTCATTACCTGCTTGTCAAGCAGACAGAGTTTGCAAGTCAGTCAGTATAAAACTTGTAAATTGCCTGGTCACAATTTGAGCTCTTCCTTACAGATAAAGTAAGGAACTCGATCGTTTGGAAGGGGCCCAGAGTAGAGCTGCTACTTCTTCATATTAAAAGAAGCAGGTTAAGGTGGATAGGGCATCTTACCAGGATGCCCCCCAGAGGAGTTTGAGAAGATGGCTGGGAATAGGGAGGTCTGGGTATTTCTGCTTAGACTGCTGCCCCTGTGATTAATGAATTGACCATCATATAATAATTGCTTTCCCAGTAGAAAAATGTAAAAGCCTGATTAGCATTAAATTCTTATGTTACAGTCTCCAGAGCTGTGTAAAGCACAAAAAGCTTTCTGTGACCAAATTTACTGGAGGCTTTCAAAATGCATTGCTGTTTTCTTAGGGGCTCACAAAACCTGTATGGAAGTACATGCTGGATCTGTCAGTCTCTTTAAAATTTGTTCTGTTTGTATTGCTTTTATTCTTTGTTGTGGTGTTATTTAGTGTTTAAAAGCAAAACAACAATAAAGGCAGTTCTACTTGTGTATTCATTTCAGGCAGCCATCAATGGGGTGATACCACAGGAGAATGGGATCTTACAAAGGTAATAACCATGATGTCACAGATGTACTCTAAATAAGAGAAAATCTGCCATCTCACCTTGAGATGCTACATATACGTTGTAACTTCACTACACTGTTAAATTTTATATTTTTGTCGCCACAGCATGATCATGTGAAAAATAATGAAGGCCAGGCAGATTTGACTAAATGGGTGTGGGGATATACTCATTACTGAAATAGATACATGTACCACTGATGTTCATTTCCTGTTGAGCTGCAGGCAAAGCGATTTCCAGAAAATACAGGAAATATTAACCAAAGTGTGGCTGTGTTACCAAGAAATTGAACTCCTCACCTCAGTGATGACTAGGCAGTGTGAATTTTGTCATTATTATAGTGAATACAGATTCTATAGTACTAATAGAATACATTTTCTGCAGTGCCTAATTTAACATTTAAATGTTAAGCCTTAAAAGAAGTGCCGCTACATAAAAAACATACCCAGCAAATAAGATAGAAGGTACCGAGTTGCCGAGTATTACTTCTGCTATGGTTTTCGATAGTGCTGTTTAATGGACAAATTATATAAAAGACTGCTACTGCAAGGGAGCTTTCTGCCAGGAATCAAGTTGTGCACAGTTTCTGAATAGAGGAGGTTTCTTTTAAGAGTTTGCACCATTCACTATCCTTTAACGATTAGTTGATACTCATGAATGCAATGAGCTAAACTAAACCCTCATACTGGAGACATTCTGTTTAACCGTTTTATTTTGTGTATACACTTGCGTGCATGTGTGCACATGCATGCATGTGCTATAGTGTTGTTTCAGCCCTTGGGCCATGAGAATATTGCTGATCTTTCTTGAAGGCACACACCGTCATGAATGGAGGCTGTCTGGCAGTGTGACCAGCAGCCAACACAATTACTAAGTGGCTGGCATTGGTATGAGTAGGCTGGCGTTGCCCCGTAAACGGACTCTGATGATGTGACCTGATCAGGGGCCAGCTGGAGGGTACGCCAGCGCTCCTGTCTAAACAACATTTCTCTTCTTACTTGTGTTTTTTTTTTTCAATGAACAAATTAGAATCATAAAAAGCTTGTCTTGTTGGTAAGGGCATTAAAAATAGTTTCCTCATTTTACTCAGGTTAGTCCTTTGTCGAATTCTTCTGTGTTTTTGTAGGTGAAGGTCTCAACAGTTTTGGTTGCTGTGGACAGCATGGGACTGCATCCAAACAGCAGATATTGTAACTGACTTTTGTATTTCTCTGCCAAGTTTATGTGAAAGTGCTCTCGGGATCTTTTTTCCCCTACCCATTTTGAGAGCTATTGGAATCAACTTTTTTCCTTAGTCACTTTCAGTAATTTAAAAAAAAAAACATCTTGGTAAGAGCTCTTATTTTTCCTTAGGTTTTTGGAGCAAATCTCTTTCTGCATCATGTCTGTGTTTACCATCTTTGATGGAGATGATATTCAGTTACTACCTGCAGTTAAAACCACAACATGCTTTTTATTGGCATTTCCACTCATGCATTTCAGTCCTGAATTTTTCTAGAATATACCTGACGGAGGTGCATGTGAGAATGCAAATGTGTGTCACAGTCCAAATTGACATTGAATAGTGATTAACCTGCCTACTTTCTAGTACAAAGTCACGTATGTGAGAGTAGTGTAGTTAATACTTCAGTAAATTCACAGCTAAAGTGGTTGCCTTGTGTCCTCCTTCCTACATGCTCTCTTCACACATTGCCTGCATGTAAATCAAATTGCTTATTTCCAGTATTAAGAGAATGCAGCTGACACGAACTGTCTTCAGCTCTGTACTGCGAACGAGGAAGGACAGTTTGTGACAGTGTCCCAGCTTGAGTTCTCGGTATTTTCTTTCGTTAGTTAATTTGGTATCTATCAGCATTTTGCCCCCCTTTTTGCTATAAAATGTATGGCAAAAATATTGAACTGTCTACAGGAGCTTTTATGGCATCCTATTCTAAATCCATAGGCAATTGTGACACCATTGGCAACTATAACACTTCCACTCTTCTGGGAAGACTTTCTACAAGATTCTTGAGTGTGTGGGGGACATTTTGCCCATTAATTCAGAAGAGCATTTGTGAGGGTAGACACTGATGTTGGATAAGAGGGCCTGGCACACAGTCTCTGTTGTAGTTTAAAGGTGTTGCATGGGTTTTATGTCAGGGCTCTGTGCAGACCAGGCAAGTTCTTCCACACTAGTCATCCAGCCATGCTTTTATGGACCTTGCTTTGTGCACTAGGTCACAGTCATGCTGGAACAGAAAAGGGCCTTCTGAAAACTGTTCCTAAAAATTTGGAACCATAGAAATGTCCAAAATATCTTGGTAAGCTGAAGCATAAAGAGTTACCTTCACTGGAACTAAGCGGTCCAGGACAGTGCTAGGAAAACAACCCCATAGCATTATCCCTCCTCTACCAAACTTTACATTTGACACAATGCGTCAGGCAGCTAATGTTCTCCTGGAATTCGTCAAACACACTCATCCACCAGACAGCCAAATAGAGAGTATGATTCGTCACTCTACGGAATACATCTCCACTGCTCCAGTGGTGGCATGCCTTACACCACTCTGTCGAATACTTGACATTGTGCTTGGTGATGTAAGGCTTGCATGCAGCTGGCCATGAAAATCAATGCCATGAAGCTCCTGGCGCACAGTTTTTATTCATGCCAGAGGAGATTAGAAACTCTGCAGTTATTGAGTCAGCAGAGTGTTTTATTCACTGCCTCAGCACTCAGTTGTAACTTTACTTGGTCTGCCAATTTGTGGCTGAGTTGCTGTGGTATCTAAATGCTTCCACTTTGCAAAAATACCACTAGCAGTTAATTGTGGATAATCTAGGAGGAAAGAAATGTCACAAGTGACGTGTTGCAAAGGTGGCATCCCATTATAGTGCCACACTCGAATTCATTTAGCTCTTCAGAATGACCTGTTCTTTTGCAAATATTTGTAAAGACAGACTTGGTAGTTAGGTGCTAAATTTAATACATCTGTGGCAATGGGACTGAATGAAACCCCTGAAAAGAGGTGTGGTCTAATGCTTTTGTTCATATAGTGTATTTCAGAACACATTAACGTTATGTATACACTGTACAGCATCAAGGCCTTATGTGAGCCCTTTGGATTTAGCTGATTTTCTGCATTACTTACCTATAACATATGATCTGATTATGATCTGATCTGATTTTCATCTAAGCTACAAGTTCGGATATACAAAATATTTTTTTTTTTAAAAATCACACTCTGTGAGGATCTAACTTTGGAAGGGCTAGTCACAATTCCATACATCAGATTCTAATTTTAAGAAAGATGCAAATCTTCCAATAATTAGGATGTAAATTCTGGGTTCATTTCCTTCCTTACTGATCCAGCCTGTTTGTGGAGGTTTTGTAATAGTTGACTTACACTTCAGGGCAGTGACCTCTCCAATGTTGTGAACCAGATAAAATGGGGCCTTTGTTTAAAAACATGGCCTTTGGGCTCATTCTTGCAAGACAGTTGTTGCTTACAGCTCAGGAAACAAAGGGCATACTTTGTTCATGATCAAGAGAAAAATACATTATAAACTGTGTTGTGTAAAATATGGGTCATATGAATTATCAACAAAGAAACAAGCATGTGAGAGTGTAAGCTGATATTGTAAGAGAAGATAAGAGTGAAAGCCACTTGCCAAATTATGACTTGTGATGACAACAGTCATAGTCAGAAACATTAAAGCCTTGAGGGAATTTCCTCAAATTTGGCACAAAAGTTCCCTTGGACTCATGAACTCATGGAACTCATGAATGTATGAACTGATTAACATTTGGTGGTCGAAGCTCAAGGTCTTTCTGACTTAACAAAACATGTTCTTGGCCATAACTCAATCTATACACTACTTATGAATTTCAGATTTCACACAAATGGCCAATAGGTTGAAGTGATGAAATGAAAACAGTAAACATCCAAATGGTCATAGGACATCTTTATTGCAACATCATGATGTTTAACAAAAAGATTCCAGCCATTATTCAACACCACAAATGTGTGTCCCCGTAGTGTAGTGGGTTCCACATTCACCGTACAAGCGAAAGGTCTCTGGTTCCATTCCTGACACAAGCTCCTCTCACCATGGAGGTTTGCATCAGGCATGAAACTTCTGCCAAATTACCGATTCGGATTAATCTGCTGTGGCGACCCCCTAAGGAAAATACAAGGGAACAGCCAAAGGTACATTGTATTCAACATCACAACTCAGAAACACAAGGGGAGATTGTGACTATTAAGCATTTAATAAAATGTTCTGGTTCATTTTTCTCTTCAGTAGAATGTTAATTTGGTGATGCAAATTTTTGCTGCTCAACTGTTAAATTTGTAGAATATATTGTGTGAATTTAGACAGACATGTTAAATCATAACTTAGGAGGGATACTACAACCAGGTGTTAATTTTAGTTCTGTTTTGTATTTGTTTCATGCCATTTTTAATGTTTTGTCTGTTTCTTCTGCTGTTTGCTGTCTTTAAGTAGTAACTTTTCCAGTGAGGCAAGTCAGGCCAGCATGTATGGACCTCCTAGCCTCTCAGAAGCAGCTGATGCAGCAGTGGGAAGCGCAGTTCCTCCTCCCTCTTCTTCGTCTTCATCTTCTTCTCCTCCATCATCCTCGACTTCAGCTTTTTGCCCAATCAACTCATCTTCCCGACACATTGTAGAGCGTCAGTCCCGGATGCTCAACTTCAGGGTTGAGTACCGGCAACGCTCTGTAGAGCTGGTGCTTGAGGAGGGCAGTACAGTTGGTGAGCACCACACACTCACATAGCTGTACTGTGTCCAACTCAGAATACAGTGTTTCATACTGCCTTTTTGGTTTTTGGACTGACTTTGTGTGAACAACAGGTACATTTTCCTCTGCACTTGTCTTTGTCTATTCCAACTTATAGGAGAAATCAAACAAATTCTTGAAACAGAGCTTGGTGTTCCTGTTTCCAAAATGCAGCTGAAGGGATGGAAGAGCGGTGAGGTTTCTGATAGTGTGAGTTAAGTCTTTTTTTGTCACCAACATATTAAACAAAATAATAACACATTGAGCACTAAGAAGAACATACACATTGTTGATATAATCTAAGTCATCAGCTAAGTCTGTTTCTTCTGCTTTATCTTTTTACATATATAATGTTAATTAGTTTTGGAATCAGATGTCTTACTTAACAAAATAGTTCCACTCACTATAAGTGGAACTATTTTGTTTCTAAAAACAATAGTTTAATTCCTAGCCTAGTTAGAGCACACAGTAAGTTTCTCCCCTCAAAATGTTGCATTTTGGATCTGATAATAATTATCGTCACTCCAGCTATAACTCCTTCTCAGAACCCTTTTGAAGTTGTATGTATCTTTCTGTGTGTACTCAGACGGTGCTGAGAACTTTACACCTGCCTAAGAACAACAGTCTGTATGTCCTGACCCCAGACATTGCCCCTACTCCCAGCACCAGCAAAAACAGGTAATTCAGCTACCAATCTCTAACTCCCCTTATTATGTGAAATCCTGAGGTAAATCTGCTTCTTCTTTCAGTCTGGGTGCATATACGCTATAAAATATCATAGGTAGTGTCATGACTGCAGTACTTAATAGTGAACACCAGGTGGTGCTTTATGTCCACTTATCAAGCGCATGCATGGAGACTAGCCAGCAAATACCAGTTTCATTGGTTTATTAGGAGACATTTGACCTGCCAGTGCACATTCATTTTTCACATGCATTGTGACATTTTGAGAAGATGAGAGGAGCGTCTGCTGCCACAGTCTTTGTGTGTTATGTAAATAATAATTTTCTCTTCCTCCTTTGTAATTTACAGCATAATATTGTTGCTTGCTGGGGGTTTTCCTTTGCGTCTTGCGTCAGAAGTTTTGTGTGTGATATCCACAGTTCATATCTATTATTTATTCCTTTTTAAAAAAATTACACTAACCTGCCACATTAATTATAGGTCCCAGTAACAACAGATTTGTAGGGAAAGCTTCATAAAGTCACCATCCAGGGGTTGCACCAGATATCTTTAGTGAATGCATGACAGTATTAGCAACCTTTATCTCTTAAATGTCAGGCAGCTCAGTGTAAAGTCATAGCAGTAAGGCAATCATAGGTGTCAGCTGAACATGTGAAAGTCCTTCCATCAGTATCAGGTAAACACCATCCAAAGAAAAAATATTTTTCCTTTCATTTTACCTGGTTATTATAGGGCGACTAAGATCATTTTTATTTTTATTTTGAGGGAACTGGATGGGTAGTTATAGATATGAGCATACACATTTTTTGTTTGTGGGAATACGTCTTTACGATAGTTCCTTGTAATATTTGTATGTTTGTAGTATTTGAGTTTGTTCTTCGTTTGTATGTGTGTTTAATATATGTAATTTTCCTGGTGCTGCGTGCGATTTGCACACATTTCTAGACAAAATGAAGGTGATGAGGATTTACAGTGCTAATTCTGAGATTATTAAAGGATTGGATTTTTTTTTTTTAGAAGCTAATATCTCTTGAAGATGTTGTGCTTTGGCAAAGAATAAGTAAGTAAATAAATTACACGAAACTGCTTTTTTTTTTAAACATGTTAACATGGTTAACGTTTGCATTAAGTGTACTTTAGAAAATTTTACATCAGAAGGGTTTTTTTTTTAACAAAACAGCTATAAGATCTTTACTGCATTAGTTGTGAATCCAAATAAAACATTTTTGTAATCCTGTTCTTTATAATGCAAGTTGTGATGCAGCATAAAGACACCTTGGGACATTATTAGTTTAACATTTTGCAAGCTGAGTTAACCGCGTTTCTGAATTGTTTTAGGTTTATTGAAATGTTCTATTTTATCTAAAGGAAACGCTGTTTGGGTGAAAAAGGACATGTATCTGAAAAGAGTTTGTCAAATGATCAAGAGGTTTTTACAGCATTATGTCATTGTTATTTTGGAGAGAAGGAGTTATAGATTCCAAACAAAAATTGTACTGTAGCTCTCCCCTGAACAAGCAGCCACATGTCAGTAGAAGTAATTTGGCACTTTGCTGCTTTGCATGCTAGTTGGGCTAAGTGGTAGTTATATGGTGTTGGCAGTTAATGACCCTCATCTCCCTAGTCTTCCCTCCATTTCTTTCTCTTCTCTGCATCTCCTCATCTTCTCACTCCCACACTAACTGCTGTGTCTTTTTAGCAGCACCGTTGCCTTTCCTCTAAGTGTTATCGATATCATTTTGGGTGTCAGGATCTCATTATTCTGTGTCAGCTATTTTAGTGGAGGACAGTTGGGGCTGAAAGGAGTGGGTGGGCTCTTGCGTACATGCACATGCAGTTGTCTGTTAATGTGTGTCTGAGTGTGTGTGGTGACCCTGCTGTCATACTGGGAGCAGATAGGTGACAAATCACAGAATATAAAGGGAGCAGTCCCCTGTAGTGAGACCAAACAAGCTGTTAGCTTGTAGTAAAAATAAACTGCTCACACCATGTACCCACAGTACATGCACTTTGTGTGCAGTGTCTGCAAATTTGTTGGAGTAGACAGCTCAGTGTCATTAAAGGCCTCAGTCAAAGTGTCAGCCTACTAACGTGTTATGTTAAAGTAAATTAGCTCATCTGATATCATTTTACCATGTGGGAAAAATAGTTGGTGTTTCTGTTTTTATTTATGTGTAGTATTTCTTAAAATAGTGTCCCCTGTGGCGTAGTGGTTAACGCATCTGCCTTAAACATAGCATCCACTAGGGCGCGGACAAGACGCGGAATGCGAATTTAGTAAATCCGCAACCTCTCCGCATATTCTTGAAAGCTTCCTTTCACTGTCTTTATCATTCCTGAACACTTCCCGGCATTTCTGCGCCTTCGGGAGAGGGCAGAATTTCCATGTCGAAATTTTAAACTCGACCAAAATTTGGATGCGGAAATTAACTTCCTGACACCTTCGGCAACTTGTCTGCATTGTGGTGCAGACATCCCGCCTTTCCTTAACACTTTTGCCTCTTCTGCAAATGCTCCCGAAAGCCTCCGTGGTCCTGATGACAACAGTAGGGCAAGCAGGACTGAGGATAGTGAACTGTGCTTTCGTTTCTGTGAATGATGAACGTTATGCAGGGATATTTTGTGACACACAGAACTGTGGTGTACTTTCTGGGACTGATGAACATTTCACACAGTACTGTGATGTAGTGTAGATGATCACTTTGCCGTGACCTTGTGACATGATTGTGATTATTATTATTATTGTCATTGTTTTGGAACTGTAACTGCCATAATAATGATGTCGTTATTGAGATGCATTTTTGTTTACATACATTTTATGTGATTCATTTTATGAATACTTTGTTTTTGTATTGGCACTATGTGGAAACCTGGGAAGTGTGTTTTCACTTTG
>VUQH01074534.1:0-12546 GCA_015106775.1 Etroplus canarensis
ACAATATATCTACCTTCCTTCTCTCCATCATATCAGCCAGCTCTCTCCCTTTGCCAGTCATAGTCCCTACATTTAAAGTCCCTACTCTCACCTCCACCCTCCTACCTTTCCTTCTCCCCCCCTCCCCCTCCTTGGTCTTCGGCCAACAGTAGCATAGTTTTCACCGGCACCCTGTTGGCTAACGGCCCCGGAGGCGGTCGTTGTTAACCCGGGCCGCGACCGATCCGGTATGGAAGTCGTGTTATGAATCCGCATATTTGATTTGGCACAGTTTTTACGCCGGATGCCCTTCCTGACGCAACCCTCACCATTTACCTGGGCTTGGGACCGGCACTAGGACTACACTGGCTTGTGGGCCCCTGTGGCTGGTTTGATATTTGTATTTTTTTTAGTATTTCTTTATATAGTATTTGTTGAGATTTGATGTACAATGTCAAAATTTGCCCCATCTCATAACATTGAAGTGCCTTTGGTTTCTCCCTTGTATTCTCCCCAAGGTGTCACCACAGGAGATTAATTGCACCAGTAATTTGACAGAAGTTTTAGGCTGGATGGCCTTCCTGATGCAACCTTCTGTAGTGAGAGGGGCTTGTGTCCCCACCTGGAATTGAACCAGTGACCTTTTGCTTGTAAGGCAAATGTGTAAACCACCACACCACATTTTTCAAAAATAATTCTGGGTCCAGATCAGGATCCCAGTTAACTCAATAAGTTAATCACTTCTAAGTTGGGCCACAGACACCACCACAGGTAAGTAATTTTGTGCCAATCTGTGTATTTGTGTGTATTCCTGCAAACAAAGAGAGAAACATATCAAACCAGAAACATAACTTCCTTATGGTAATTACCAGTGGTAAGTAGCAGGATATAGAGAAGAGTAAATTTGCATTCATACAAGTTTGATTCCTCTTGAGCTGTGTCACCCTGATGATGGGTAGGTCCCTGACAGTCTATCAGAGGACCATGTCTCAGTCAACTTCGAAGGATGCCAGAGACACCAGGGCTTTGATGAGAACATTAAGATGAAGGGCATTGTGTGTCTGAAATATAAATTTTCTAAATATTTTAAATATTTTTGCATAGCTTTACCTGTACTGTGGCATCATAAAGAAAGAATACATGAGACTGAGGGTGAGCCCAGGATTGTACATCCAAAGAAGAAAATACTACATACAGATCAAGGTGCTTTCCCAGGCATTACAGGTGTTCATATACATTCTGTCCATGCATAAATTAAACAGAATTACACTCAGCCATTCCTGGCCTTCTTACATTTTCTTAAGCATATTTCATATTTCAATTATTTAAATGAAAAATATACCAAAAGACAACAATGTTTGTAAAAGTCATAAAGTCCTTCAATCCATCCTCCCAATACCCAATCCAAAATTTTATTTTAAAAATACTGAATGACCAAAAAGGGCTTTTTACATTATCACTTAACATTACACTACAATGACTCCTTTTCCTCTATCTTAGAATCAGAATACTTTATTAATCCCAGGGGGAAATTGTATTTTGTTACAGACGCTTGGCCATATATAAATTTGAAAGGCAGCACATGAAAGGTAATAAATATGGTAAAAATAAATAAAAAATAAGCCTGTCTGTATGAATTGCCATATGTAGCATAAATAACTCTAAAGTTAAACACTGTACAATATGTGAAATATGAATATTTACAATGTGAAAATGTCAAGGGGTCACAGCCAAGAGTTATAGAGTTTGAGGTAGGAATGATTTCCTGTGTTGTTCTGCGGTGCATCTTGGTGGATTAAGTCTGCTGCTGAATGTACTCCTGTGTCTATGTTAACTTGGACAGTGTCCTCCTTTCTGACACCGCTCTCATAGAGTCCAGCTCCACACCCATGACAATACTGGCTTTGCAGATCAGTTTGTTGAGTCTCTTGCTTGCATTACAGACACTCCTTTAAGTATATATAAATATAAATATGAAAGATAGAAAAATACAGAAAAGAAGATGAAATACATTAAAGAACCCCATTTGCAGAGTCCTGGATGTGGCATAGGTGGTTCGAGGTTGAACAACACTATTAACAGTACGTACACAGAATGGCAGTAGGGAATAGTCCAGTTATCAAGGGCAGGAGCTGTAAAGTTTAATGGCCACAGGTAGGAGTGGTTAAATCATAGATTCAGAATTATATTGCTATTACAATTACACAGATATAAATGAATAAAATATAGAAATGACTAGAGAATGTGAATATGAAAGGGGATATAAATGAATATAATATGTTATAAAATATAGTAAATATAAATCTGGGGGCAGAAAAGCAATATTAAATATATCACTTTTCCTCAGAACAGACACCACAGTCTCCTAGATCACCTCATCAACACCAGACCCCCACTATGAAGCCCTCTACCTCCATATTTCAGCACCTCATACTCTGCACTGCAGCACCTCTGCAATCAGAGCCAGTCCAGTTTATCTCCTCTTCCTCATGACATCTTTATGCTTGGCTAACAAAAGTCTATATTATTTATTATGTCTTTGTCTAGAAACTGAGTTCCAGGGTACAATATGCTTCAAATCTAAATATTATAGCCTTGCTAAGTATAGATTATCCAGGGAAAAAAAGTTACCAAAATTACTGTGCTTTCCCCATACATACAGGTTTGGTGTATATTATTACATTTAACTGGTATATTGCAGTTAAACTATTTCAAGTTTGAATTAATAAATATCAGTTTTTTTGTTCTTATTTTGAAGAAAGATGTTGACTTTGAATGTAATGCGACCAGAGAATTGTAAGTTTATTATTTTTCATTAATCTGTACAAAAATGACTTATGTTGTAAACTTCCAGATCAAGAGTTTTTTTTTTTTGTTCAAATAAAAAAAACATATTCATCACAATCTTCTCCAATCCAGCAATGATTTCCAGTGGTACCAGCAAAAAAGAAAAAAAAGATCAAATGAAAGCAAAATCATACATAATTATTTGCCACAAGGGTTCATTGACACATAGATACTGTTATTTTCCTCCCTGAGAAACTGGACTTGGACTCCACCACTGGTAAAACATCAGCAAACAGAAACATGACTAAGTGCACATAATTCTGCGCTTCATTTAATATTTTTAGTGTTTTACAAAAGACCAATGTTTTTGAAAAACAATTAAAATGATGGTAAATCCAAATTAATCTATTACAGAATTGGTCAACTGCTATTATTCTCTAGTGAAATTACCCTTAAGTGAAAAATGAAAGCTACTCTCTGACTAACAGTTGTTAAAAGTAAGTTAAATGCAGGTCAAGGTACTTATACCAGCCACACATCATGAATTAAGACTATACTTATTGCTTAGTGATTCACAATTTACTCTGAGACAATTTATTAATGGTTGCCAAAACAGATTTGTTAATGCTAAAACAATCAAAGCAATACAAATAGTAATAATAATAAAAATGTCTTTTTGGTCCATTAAATTTGCCCTACACCAACTATTATTACTCAAGTTTAACTCACCGATATTATTTATCAGTATTTATCAGTATTATCAGTATTTATCAGTATTGCAACAATTAAGCCTCCAGAGTTGAAGAAACTTGCCTTACAGGTTTTCACAGTGTTATGAACCATTTCCCTGAATATGTGACTAAATATTATTCAATTATTCTAATTAACCTTACAGACAAATGTCTTCTTACTTTTTCTCGTTCAGTAGCTTTTCCAAATGCCTCCTTTGCCTAGATAGCGGCTCATGATAAAAGGAGGCGCAGGTAAAATCCTATTGGCGCTGTAGACTGGGCAGGCTTTAAAGGTACAGGGCCAGTCTTTCCATGCATATCGAAGTGCAGCAACTTCAGTCGACTCACACAACGTGGCAGATAGCTGGACAGTGGTCGGACTCCACTGCACGATGGGAGCTTCAACCCAGTGGGACTTAGGCCCACATGGAGCCCAAGTGTTAGAGCAGCAGACCTTGATTAAAAAGACAAGATGATGACAAGAGAAATGATTTACACTTAAAAATGATCAGACCAAATGTTGACTATATATAAAAATTCTTAAACTGTGTAACCAACATAGTATTACTTGCATAAACTACAATTAAAATAGTTTACACACTGACTTCTAACTTAGCCAGGCTGTGCGAATTGTTTTATGATGCATTTCTCATTTATACACACACATAGGCAGAGCAGGCCTGCAGGGTATTAGCCTGCTATGAGAATAAACCTGAAGTTCAGCGTTTTGTCAAAAGACACTACATCACACGGAGGGACTAGGACTCAAACTGCCAACCTTGCACTTAGTGAAAATGTGAACTCACAGTTACATCACTGAAAGACTTACCTCAAAGATGCCTTTGGAAGGTGTGACAGATACTGCTTGGTCATAAGTAATGTTGACCTGCATTTGAGCGGACTCTATTTGTTTCGGGAAAGGTCCAAGGAAGGTCACGTCTTTTTCATCATAAGCCACTGCCCTGGCACCCAGTGTCAGTCTATAGGCTACATCCTGCTTGTCACGGGGATGGATCCTGAAATAGAAAAACACATTATATAACAAGAGATGTGCCAGTTGGTAAGACAACAACAGGAGATTAAAAGTTAAAATTCAAAAGCAGGTCACAACATGTGCATACTTTTGCTGGAGAAAAGAAATATCAGAAAGCAGTTTCCCTGTTAGTCTTTTTGCTTTTGGTACATAAAGAAGTCTGTTGATGTTAAAGTTATGCCAGGGACAGACGGTGTCTTGTCAGAATATCATATCAGAGTGTCAATATGGAATACCAGAAAAAGTTTTTCAAGGTTTGGAAGTATAGTGGTGTGATGGTTAGCACTGCTGCCTCACAGCAAGAAGGTCCAAGTTCAAATCCAACAGCTAGCTACCTTCGGCTCTTCTGTGTGGAGTGTGCATTTTCTCCCCATGCTTGTGTGGGTTCTTTCCAGGTGCTCTGGCTTTCTCCCACAGTCCAAAGACATGCAAAGGGGTTAGGTTAATTGGTGAGTCTAAATTGACTGTAGGTGTGAATGTGAGCATGACTGGTTATCTGTCTCTCTGTGTTGGCTCTGGCACAGACTGACGATCTGTCCAGGGTATGGACTGCTTTTCACTCCATGACAGTTGGGATAGGCCCCAGCGCCCCCCACGACCCTGTATTGGATAAGTGGAAGAAGATGAATGCATGATTGAGGAAGCAAAAGATGGGGCTTTTCAACAGGTAAAACTGGTTCAGCTGGTATTTGTTCCAGTTAAAACTGTTGCAGCAGTAATTTTTTACAAACCTTCCTGTCACAGTATGTTAAAACTAGAAAAGCACTCGCAGAGCGCAGACCTCTGCCAAGCAGCTCGAGCCTTTGATCTATAATGCTTGCGCGCATGCACACACACACATACTTTCTCGTAGTCATATGTGGGAACATCAGATGCCAAGCAGCTCATTTCCTCGCATATTCTAACTTACACCTAAAACTAATACTCCTACATGTTTATGTCTATCATAGTGCCTTGGACATCAAAGGCATGATCATCATAGTGCATTTGATGTCCAAGACATGATCAAAGGCACTATGATGCGCGTGCACACACACTTTCTCATAGTTATGATATGGGGGCATCGGTTGCATTTAAATTATAAAGTTATGATCCCATCACCCGATTCTTCCCAAAATTTAATCATTTCTTCCTTAGCCGAATCCATAAAAAAAATTTCAGCTAAATCCGTTCATAACTTTTTGAGTTATTTTGCACACAAACAAACAAACGCACATATACAAAAACATACCTCTGCCATCTTGGCAAAGGTCAATAACACCCATGCTCACCCATCTTTTATGTACAGAGTTAGTTTCACATACTGGCAACTCTACATGAATGAGATGCATATTATGAATTAAATGATTTTGTTTTTGACCTGATGAGAACATTTTTTTCTAGCACTATTTGTTCATTTTTGCCTATAGGCCAGTGGTTCTCAAACTGTATGGCGGGTCCCATTGGTGGGACACGGAATTGCTGCAGGTGGGGTGTGGACAAACAGGTGAAAAACATGAAATTAAACTACAATGAATAGATATGATTTTTACATAAAAAAGAAACAAGCAAACACACTGTTAAGCTGAAAATATGCACCTTTCTTTAAGTAAAAATCAGCGTGGATTTGTCTTTATTGTTAGTGACTGATAAAATTCTGGGGTGTGGGACGTGCATTTTGTGTGGTGTGGGGTGTGAACTTTTTTCAGCTTCTGAAGTAAGGCATGGCAAAAATGTTTGAGAACCACAGCTATAGACTGTCTATAAAAGACAAACACAGGTTGGAAAAGTTAAGCCACTGCAGAAATGGCATTAACTGCAATATCACTGAGGGTCGCAGGCTGCTGGCTCCGCTCCATTCAAAAAGTGTCAACCTCACTCATGAAATACTTAGCCACCATTTTTTCCCATTATGATTTCATCAGCTAAGTTCACTTCTTCAGATCCGTGCTGGCGGTTCTTTGAAAAAATTAATCATCAGGTAGATCCTACTCTTCAATCATCAGCTCCAGCTCCTGTTTAATTAAAAAAACCTCTTTTCTAGCAATGCAGAGTTGTGCTAGTGCACAGAGTTGTGGTTTTTGAGAGTTCTGCTTTGGTGTCTGAGAAAGAGTCTGGATATAAATTTCAGTGGCTAATATAGAACATACTTTATATTAGTCACCTTTTCTATGTCCTTATGTAACAAGTTTCAAGCACCACTCACCAGCTTATCTTTTCCAAATATGGTTACTTCTAGATGTAAAGCTCTTGATGGTGACTGTCAGGGGCTATGTTCTCAACATTTCAGTCTACGTTCATTCCATAATACTTGGGAATGAACGAACTTTAGCATGTCCTCCTACCGACATGCTAAAGAGTCCTTGGCCAAGACAATGAAAACCAAGTTTAGTCTAAAAGGAGGTGAGCACCTTAAGATATCTTCCACCACTGAGGTGTGAGTGTATGTGAATGGGCAAAAATGTTAAACCATTACTTATGGAAAATGTCACAATTTAAGTGAAGTCCATGTACCAGACCAGGTTTTAGCTACATCTGCTGTTCTGTGTTGTCCGCCACAGCAGATGAGTTCTGTTTGAGTATGAATGCCTGCTCACGAGATGCAGACTCTCTTCATAGCTGAGTGATCCCCTGTATCTCAAGTGCTACCAAGTGTGTCCAACATAGACTTCAGCTATAACAAAAGCTTAACCCTCTAGAATCTGGGGTATAATTGGCTATTTTGGACTACTTTTGAGTTAACCTTTACATTACAGTTTACCTTGCCTTGTTTGGTGCCATTTTTTCAGCACAACCTCACTGTCACAATCTGAATAGGAAAAGGTTAGACTGTTTTACTCTGAAAACCACAAACATGTTTAATGGACCATTTTTTATAGCTTAGAATGAAAATGAGAGAGACGCTGAGGGAAACGCTGAGGGAGGGGCGGAGCCAGAGAGTGAGAAAGACAGAGGAGGATTCTGACACTGCTCCAGCAGTAAGCAGATTCCAGCCACAGAGAACACCAGGAGTCCAGTTAGAGACACTTTCTCCTCACAGTTACTTTTGACACAAGTTGAACGTGAGGCTGCATTTGCAGCTACATCATCTTAAATTCGATCATGTGATCTGGACGTGCTGACGCACCTGTCAGCTCCATTTTCATTTGCTATATATTCACATTAAGCAGATCCTTACGTGCCATAGGGTGAAGAGGGATCTGGTAAATCCAAAGCTACAGCCATGAAGGTTTTCTTCATCCTGATGTTAGGGACAAACCCAAAGTCTGCTGTTTGGTGCCAGCGGATGTTCGGAAAGCCGTCATCTATGGAGCCTTTTCTGTAGGTCGACAGCTGCACATGCAGAGAAATAATTTATCACGCTTGCAAGACATCAAACAATAATATGAAACTGTCTATGCTATGTTTATTACTACTGAAAAGAGAAGGATTTACACTAAGGTTGCAGCAGTGAATTATTCTATCAGTTATTCCATCAATTCATTGAATAATCGGTTAAGGAAAAAAATTAACCTCTCCTCCTCAAAAAATCATAGCGAGTTAAGAACAGCCTTTTCACTTTGAGTCATTGAGCACTGATGCCACTGAACTTGTTGCAAAAATTCTGAATTGCAGCTTTGCTGAATCTTATGCAAAAAACCTGAAGTAACAACGTTTCATCCATTTTTAGTCACAGTAGTATTAACCAACCACTGGATTTAAGCCATTTGGGAAAAACAGTGTGCAACATAGGCTAGTTTTTATGCTTTCTGATGGGTAATTTAAGTTTTGGATTTACAGTTTTTTAAACATATTTGTATTTACTAGTGGCATTAGGCACATAAAACAGCAATAATGTATGCAATTTTTTCCTCCAGTGTACATGTCTCAGTCTAGACAACTGGCCTAGAGGCCTAGAGGCTAAATAAAAAAAAAAAAAACATTCCTCCTAAACAATGATAAATAGTCAGCTGGGATAGGCTCAAACATAAAGCTTTATATTTTGTATATTAAAAAAAAAATTGTAGTTATCAGTTTCCATCATCAGTCCGCAGATTGGAGTCAACTTAATTTTACCATCAGGCAGGACATTGACTGATAAAGGCTGGACACTGATTTCAAGTGTTCTGGATTTGATAAACAGACATTTTTGAAGGAAAATGCACAACTGAGACCTAGGCTGTGTAAGTGTGCTTTGTGACAGTAATAATCACAGTGACCACCACTCACTATATAGTTGTGTGAACTGAACAAAGCATCAAAGCAAATAATTTGCAGCAAGGGATTTTTTCTAATTGAATAATTTCATTTACCTGGTAAACTGTTGCAGTCTTAGTTTAACTTAACGTGTGCCACCGTGTTTCATACTAAAATCTCGGTGGCTCCCAGATCAGAAATGTTTTGGATTGTTAGTACCAAACCAATACTGAAGATACCTGGACAAATCCAAAGGGGAAGTCAAGAGCTGTCTGCCCCCCTGAGCCCTGGTGAAACGTCATCCTCCAGTCATCAATCATAGCAGGGAAGGAACAGTTATACTTGTCCTGGTTATATTCTGCATTTGCCTCGCCTGAAAATGTGAACAATCTTATAGATCTATATGTATCATTGATATTCTGTGATATACAGCACAAGTCATACCTTGGTACCAGATGGCTCCTTTGATAGTCATATTGAGCAGTGGGTGGATCATCGCATTCCACAAAACTGAATTGTTTTTAGGGCTGAGCGATTATAACATGGAAAAACACATACAGGGCAGTTAATGCAGTCCAGGTTTGGGGGGTATTAAACACACAAAAATAACTACACTGCTCCACCATCAATCAGACTACAGGTCAACTTGACAGTGTGTCTTTATGTCCTTACCTGTCATTGGTTTGTGGACGATAACACTGCTGCAGAGCTCTTGAAGAGGACCAAGCTTCAACTGGTGTGCCACCCCAACAGGACTCCACCAGTCCTATGGGGTACTTCAAGTTGTCATACAAGTAGCGTCCAAAGAGCCAGCACACAGCAGAAAACTCAGTCAGAACACCTGGAAATGGAGATGTTCATTAATCAGCCAGTATAATGCAGTAAAGAGCTGTATGCACACAGACATATAGCAACACAGTTGCTATTCATTTGACTTGAGATGGTCATACTGTCATACTGCGAAACCATCACAAAATGATATCTTGGATTGAAGGACAGATACAATGATAAATGAATGTTTCTACTATGCAGCATTAACAACTATAACGGGCTAATAGTTTAATAATCCACAACAGAAACTTCAAGTGTTTTCAACAATTCAATGAGTACATAAATAAATCCTCATCCTACCAGTTGTGGGCACAGACCAAGGAATCTCCACTTGAATCAGGTCCATTAGCTCAGTTTCGCTCAGGTTCAAGGATGCCATGAAAGTCCTCACGTGAGGATACTTAGTGGCAAGGGACAACTCCTCTGATGCATTAAAAATCTGGTAAATAATTACATAGTGTTTACATATAAATAAATACATGAATTAAAACTTTTTTTATTATATTATTGTATGGCCAATATAGACTCACAAATAACCTAAAAAGCTTGCTTTTGGACTATGAAAGGAAACCCAGAGGAAAACCCACAGACTTTTAAGGTCATCATCAAGATGTCATTTGTTATATTTATAGCACTGATGATACCCTTCGAGTTAATTCTGTCACCTCTAAAGCCAGAAACAAATTAATCTTAATCAAAACTAAGCGTATGTTTGTGTTTTGAGATCAGCCCTGTAGAATGCAGCTGATCAGAAAGACAGATGGGTTCACCTGGCTCAGCATACCTGAGATGTTTTAAAGTACATGTTGCTCTGCCCTCCACACAGCCAAATGTCTCCAAACAGCACATCTGTCAGAGAAGCTGTACTGTTTGGAAAGGCTGCAGTCACATTGTATGGACCACCAGCATCAACAGGGTCGAGCGTGACTCGCCAAATACCTTTAAAAAGAGTCATTGATACATTAAGTCTAAAGAACATGAGAACTTTTAACCAATTGAGTGGATGATAACATGATAACATTGTAACATCTGGTGTATAAAACATGGTTAAGACACAAAATCAGAGAGTGAATCTAAGGTAAAACATGTTTTAAGGTCCAACTGTCCTAACAGTAGTAACCTAACAGCCGCTCTATAGCTGAACTGAGGTCCCTGCCATAGCTGCTCCTGTCAGGTTCACTTAGTTTCACTTAGTTTCACTTCTGTTTCCAATCAGTACAGATGCCAGGATACATTTTCCCTCCGACAACAATGTGCTGTATTTACCGTTTATCACAGTGACTGGCGAGGTTTTCTGCTTTATTGGTCCTGACAAGTAGACAGTAACCTGTGCACCCTCAGGGCCATACCCCCACAGCACAGCTCTCTCTGGAGACTTCTGCAGCACCATGTGGTCTCCATAGTAGGAAGCAAAGCGCGGGTTCCCATCTACACACATCAACAAGTTTTGTTACTTTCTCGGACCTTTTATAACATTCACTAAGAAATAACTTGTGCAGAAGAATAAAACTATAATGATACACTGGCCTGCAGAGTTATAGTTTCGTATTTTCAAATTATACCCCTGAAAAGTGGGGTCTGTGATGGAATCATCAACACCGCTGCTGTCATGGCAAATTCTTTATGTCATATTGATAGCACAACAACTATTTACTGTAGGGTTTTGAATTTTGGCACCTGGAACGGATTAGATGTTCATTCACAAGGTTTGCCACTAGGTGGCGTTATCTGTAAATTTTATTTATATTTTTAGCAATATCTCTGAGACTATTCGTCCAATCTGGATGAAACAAAAACCAAACTGATCATGGAATCATATACTTTCAAGGAGACACCATGTCATATCTGCCACTGTGTTGCCATGGCTGAAATTGGTTAAAAAATTTTCAGGAATATTATGAAATCAAATTCGCTGCTGCATACTTAGGTACTTATTTCATCCAGTTTGCATAAGAAAAACTACTGACCATGGCATCTAGCATCAAATCATGTCAAGTAGGGTCAGGTCAGCATTCATGAAGAAATGGGACTTTTCTGGAATATACCTTTAGTGGTCACATGGTGACTGTGGGGAACTATTTTTAAAAAAAAATTCATTTTAAGCCTTTGTTTCAATTCAGTTTATTTTTAGTTACAAGTATTATTCCAGACTGGATTTAATAATTTCAGTGTTCAGTTTTTAATATTTTGAAAATGACTAGTTCAGTTTATTGATAAAGTTTAAATTTAGAGACATAATTTTCAGTCAAAAAAGGTGAGCAATCACATTATACCATGATATCAATTATTGCAATACTCAGTAAAATGTTTAAAATCGTAAAATGTTTGAAATCACACTAATATCGTATTTAGAGTTAAGTATCGTGATATTATCTTTATCGAGGGACCTCTGGGGATTCCCATCTCTATCATTAAGCAGTAATTTCACATGAATATCTTTGCTGCGACAGAGTTGTTGTTGTGCTCTTATGGGCTGATAAAATATTGTGCATGTTTGGATAGGGTTTAGTCAGCTGTGTGTAAATAGGTTTATTTTATGTTCTAAGCTGTTGTGTCTAAACTGACGTGGGAGTTGCAAGACTGGCATATTTTTTTTCTTGTGTCATGATGAATTTGTGTGCATGACATGTGGGACTCTGTCCTGTCTTCTTCTTCTTCTTTCGGCTGCTCCCGTTAGGGGTCGCCACAGCGGATCATCTGCCTCCATCTCACCCTATCCCTTGCATCCTTTTCTCTCACACCCACCCTCTGCATGTCCTCCTTCACTACATCCATGAATCTTCTCTGTGGTCTTCCTCTTCTCATCCTGCCTGGCAGCTCCATCCTCAACATCCTTTGTCCAATATATCCACTATCCCTCCTCTCAACATGTCCAAACCATCTCAGCCTTGTCTCTCTGACTTTGTCTCCAAACTTCTCAACATGAGCTGTCCCTCTGATGTACTCATTTCTAATCCTGTCCATCCTGGTCACTCCCAGAGAAAATCTCAACATCTTCAGTTCTGCCTCTTGTCTTTTTGTCAGTGCCAC